>RXON01004012.1:0-53973 GCA_009667805.1 Leptobrachium leishanense | reverse complement strand
ATTATAGTGAGTCCTGTGGTAATGCACCATTCTTTTAGCGCTGGTATTATTATGATTATCCTTTATATAGCACCACATACTCTGCAGCGCTTTACAGGATCAGTGTACAGGGGGTTAATACATTGGAATACCACACATGGATGATACGGCCTGATTCAGGGGGTCCCTGTTACCAAGGGAATTTACAATCTATGAGATGTACAAGTATTTTGTCAGGTAGGCTCTTCCATATCATCAGGTGTTTTGCCCAAGGACACTCGCTGGTGGCGTCTTTTAAGTGAGATCGAGTTGTCTTCCCATGATTGCAGGTCAGCGACCTGGTGGTTATGTTGAACCCGCTTCTCATATAGTCGAGACTTGCTTCTTCACAGTAGTATTGGAGGAATGCGCTGAACGGGATTTGACTTGCGTCTCCATGGTTGAAGGGTAGAGATGTTTCCACTGGACTCCACAGCTGATATTGTGTGGTGGCAAGTATGTTTCGGTAGGGTCTTGCCCAAGGACACTTACTGGAGAGGTGCTCTGGCTGGGATTGAAACCTGGGTCTCCACGGTTATAGAGCAGTGATGTTACCACTACTCCACCCAGCCGGTATTAGATGTCATATTCATCTCGTCTTTCCACCAACAACATTATGACCTGCATATAAAGGCTCTGTATATTTGAAATTCATTGGACATCATTAAATAGTACTGTTATAGGGGCTGAACTCTACATTAATGTGGTGAACCATTACCCCATATATAAAAGTCCATCAAAGAGGATATGATGTACCTATCTAGACTCTGTACGTGATAGATCCCTGGAAACTAACGATCAATTAAAGAGAATCTGAAATTTATTTTCTCAAAGGCTTATTTCATATATACTGTATGTATTTATGTCGGTCATTGATTCAAATGAATGCTGTAAAATTTAATTCCTCATTAAGTCATTGGGGATATTGAGATCTTAATGTAAATATCCAACGTGACTCATGTTGGGGCAACACTATCAAATTCTCCTCTCCTGGGGCCCATTTTGATTTTTTCTATAGATTGGAAGGATTAATACTTCCCTGGTGATGATTGTGTACATGTCTGGATACTGATGTTTCCACGACATTTTTTTATGCTATTAATATGTTGTAAAATTCGTCCAAGTTGTTGGAAAGTCTTTCCCTTTCACAATGTACTGTTTTCCACATTTACAATATATGATGATTGAAGTACAAATAATAAATTGTTTACTTCTGAAAGATTTTCGTGTAATGTTACTTGAATTTTTTTTTAAACGTTCACAAAGGGACATGCTTTGCAATGGCCTCAGCGATAAGTGTTAAATTATAACAATAAACAAACAATATTCCTATTATAATTACCATATATGGAATGCCAAAAGCCTTTTTCCAGTTTCCCATCAAATAAGAAAAAGAAAGGACGCGCGCACACCATGGCGGAGACAGTAAAACCAGCCACACAAGATATAGCTGCAATATGTCTGCCTTTCTTTGTTCAGACAAACAAATTTATTAGATTTCAAAGAACGTATAGCCAATCAGCATACAGATACATTTCTACGTCAGATTTTGGCCAGCACGGTTTGACAAAGATTACTACATATGATTCAGAGATGTCTTTTTTTCTAACTTACAATGTCCGCGCACCTCTTCCTGCATTTCATGTAACAAAGACCCACAGGAAATGTGGCTAAATTCCACAGGCAACATCCTATGTAAGAAAAGACTGTCTACATACAGAATTGACACTTAGAAAGGGGGGGACGGGTGGAAACCACAGCCCTGAATTAGAGCAGGCTTTTATAAATCATAATTGAATTACAGGATATTTATATTCATACAAAAAAAATTAAATCTGACAATAAGTACCCATATTCTGGTTTAACCCTTTTACGATGCAGGATGTGCTATGCCATCTTGCATCAAGCAGGCTTTAACGCCGCAGGACGGAATAGCACGTCCCGTGCATCAGAAGCCGCTCTCCCACCGATGCTCTTATCTCTCTCCAGATCCCACGCTGATCTGACTTCCATGAAGTTAGATCAGTGTGTTTATACACTCCAAGCCCACTGACACCATCACAATGGGTGAGATAACATCAGTCTCAGGCACACCACCCCCCAGAGCAGGGAGAGCACCTGAAGAGGGATCCTTTGGATCCCTCTATCTCCCCATCCCCGGAGGGTAGATATTAATGACAGGCATTCCTGGAAAGGTCACAGTCTGACCCTTCCAGTGATGCCTTTCATTGAACCCTTAGGTGCCAGGGTCTTCTCTCATCAACTGACTCATCGCGCATGGCGCGATGATGTCAGATAGCCGAGTAACCCCTAGCTGCCCAGGGATTTCCAAAAGAAATCCTCTAGTGAAGATGGGGGTTCTTTTGAACCTGAGTATCTCTCGATCAGGTTTGGTATCATTGGAAACGTCAGAGCATGGCCTTTCCAATGTTACCAAACATGACCAAGTTAAAAGTAAAAATAAAATTTAAAAACATAATTAAATAACAAAAGAAATAATAGAATTGTGGTTTTATTTTGTTTTGTTTTTTTATTAAGGCAGTACTATTGTTCACATTTCAATTATGAAAAAACAATAAGGTGGAAAAAATGGCGCAGATAATGTGTAGATGGTCGGTCTTGGGTAGCAGCAAGAGCACAAACGCACACTCCCAAGTGCGAATAGTCAATAGATAAAATAATGGGTAGAGTCCTCGCGCTTACGCCAAGTGTCCAGTGAGTAGTACTTCAAGATGATCTAGAAAAACATAATAGGAGACATACATTGCGCAGTACCTCCTTATGACACCTGGTTTCCAGAAAGAAAGTATTCAACTCACTTTTTTCTGAGCCCCATAAAGTCGGCTCTGGACTATATAGGCATACATGTGGATAAGATCTCACCAGCCCGTCCTAGCAGCAGCCATCCGTGGTGATAACCTGGTCCATAGATGAAATATTGGATCCCCGGGATATGTCACAGACGAAAAGTCAGCAGGATAAAATATAGTAAAATTTATTGCAGCACTAACGCGTTTCGACCTAATTGGTCTTTATCAAAGTGCAAAAAAATATACATAATACAATGCAGTGTACAACGTTCATTTATACAAAAAAGATAAGGAAAATAGGCGGTGTCAAGCCACAACCTCATTAACTTGGGTGTGTTAGTACCAATTAAGTTAATGAGGTTGTGGCTTGACACCGCCTATTTCCCTTATCTTTTTTGTATAAATGAACGTTGTACACTGCAATGTATATTATATTTTTTTTGCATTTATATTGAATTACAACGGGAATATTTTTAACATTGAAGCCTATGGGATTCTCCTGAATAAACCTGCCGCATGAAACCACCGAATGGCAGGGCATTAGGGGAACCTTTCACTGCTGGTTTGTGTTCTCTGAATAGCCGAAGCAGTGCTTTTTATGGGGATTTCACTGCCCTCGAACAGGCACCGAACAGACACCGTATGTGCAGGCAATTCGCCAGGATTTGGCGAATTGCCTGCTCTCTGGATAGTCGAATGGCCAAGAAAGGTAACCGAACGCTGACTTTCAGCGTTCGGTTACCTTTCTCAAGCAATTCGGATCTCTTTGAATTACCCTGTATATAGCTGCCCGAAAATACGATATACTGTAAAATACAAAAAAAAATCTAGAAACATAAGACGAAATAACCAACAAAATGTAAGACGTATTGAAAAGAAAAAAAAGACACCACATTTTTCTATCCGATCCAAAAATACGAACCGATCTGGTATATCGAATGGCCCAAAACAACCCCCTTCATGGTCTGAAACGATCCGAAATGGTCCAAATGAAAAAAAAAAAAAATCAATAAAAGGAGACTGTCACTGGGGTCCCGGGCAGATGCCAGGGAAGGCCCTTCATTGTGCATATATTTGAGCCCTTGAGGCAGATTTGTGGTTTGTGTCATAATGTTTAATCCAGCACACACTAACATAAACAGAAACAGAGCTAGAGGTGATAGTGCAGGAGACGGACACAAGAGGAAGCCCTGCACTGGTATAATCTCTCACTCTAAATACAGATTCAGGGCAAGGGTAAACAGAAGGCAGAAACCAATCGTTTTGGTACATACAAGGACTAACTGAATTGTCTCTAAACTCTTAAGGTTGAGACCAGCAGATTACCTAGGACACAATCAGAAACACCATACGTGGAATGACAGTCCGTGAAGTATACAAGGTGCAGGGCAGTCAGATGCGATGAGAAATAACATAAAACAGAAATGAACAATCGTTAGTTATCGTGGTCTTAGCAAAACCATAAACTTAAGTAGTAACCTGGGTAAAAGGACCACAGAGGGTTGTAAACGATACCCCTAAACGTGAAGGGATAAAACCCAAAACAGCGAGTGATCAACCCAGCAACCTGCAGGGGGTTAAATCACTAAAACAAGTGAAACAGCGTAATATACACACACAGTAATTCTCAACAGGATAGACTGAGGTTTTGAATGGATTCAACAGAGTGCAGGGCAGAACTCGTTGGTACCTGAAAAATACTGTGAACAGAACTGCTGATCCTGGCAGCTCCCTCCAGGGAGATCAGACAAGAGAACACGAGATACTGCTCAGGAGCTATTGATTCCGTGACCAAAAGATCTACTGAGCAAAATACACATTAACTAAACACATACAAGAATAATACCCGAAACAGACAAGGTTAATACTAGAGAGTGATCCAAAAACATAAGCCAGGTCATACACGAGAAATCCAGACAGAATATCTTTAGGTGACAGACGTGAGAGTAATCCAATGGCCAGAACCAGAAGTCATACACGAGTAATCAGGAATACAATATATAAACATGAAACGTGAGTAATATAACAAGAGCAGGAACTTATTGGGTGTAACCTATCCAGACCCAGAGAGCAAGAGACTTACTGGGCCTATATATAGGGCTGAGAAGGTCATGTGACCGCAGACCTACCAGCCCAACAGATTGTCTGTAGAACCTGAAAACCAAAAAACATGAATCCCTGCTACAACCAGCAGGGGGCAGGGCCGAGATGTGACAGAGACCTGAAACAGAATGGAACGGAACGAAAAAAGACCGTGAAAAAGTCTATCCAATTCATTGCTGAACGCAGACGGACTGTGAGAAAAAACTTAGAGCTACATTACAATCCTCCCATTAAAACGGGGGAGCTAGGGAGAAAAAAACTGCGCCCACAGTTTTCTCCCTACCGCCCCCGTTTTAACGGTAGATTACAATGCTGGCGTTGAAAGAAAAAGCTGCCTGCATTGTTAGCGGGCCCTAAGCGCCGCCGCGAGCATCCACTCGATGGAGTCCATAGGACTCCATTGAGTTTCCCCCTGCCGGTCACATGGGCGAGATCCGGCAAGTCGGCGAAGTGATCTGCAGATGAGACTGGGGGTCTTTTTCCCCCCAGTCTCTCCCTCGGTTCCCGGCGACAGAGGAGGTGGACGGAGCCGCGGTCCTCGCCGTAGGACAGGAGGTGAGTAGCTGGCAATTTTTTATTTTTTTTGGCTGGTGCTAACCGATTCTGCATGAGCGGAATCCTTTAGCACCAAGTCCAGACTGTGGTTAACTTTTTGCTAACCACAGCCGGACGTTAATCAGCGTTAGGACTTTGTAATCCTACCGCTGATTAACACTTTGTGCTCCCCATGTTAAGTATAGGAAGCGCAAAGTCCAGTAACCTCGTGCTGAAAAACGCAAGGTACCAAATGGTAACGGGATTGTAATGTGCGGTAGCCACTGGGGATAACGTTAATGCTCACGCAGGCGAGCGTTAACATTAGCACCAGGATTGTAATGTGGCCCTTAGTGTACAGCTGCGTTCAGCAAAGAAAAAAACACGCCTCATTACTAAATTTAAAATGAATTATGAAACCTTAAAATCAACACAAAAAATCCTGAAAAATGCAAAAAAATCATAAAAAATAAACACAATGACTTATTGCTGCAAGTGAAAAAACTAAACGGTTTAAGAAATATTTAATAAAAAGGGGAGAAATTGTTACCTTGAAACCTATGGGAAAAAAAAGGCTTGTTGCTTTAAAATAAATTAGTATATGGGTAGTACCAGCACCACCTGGTGGTCAATTTTTTTTTTTTAAATATATCTATATATCTATTGGTCGTTAGCACTTGGAGAAACTGCACACCATCATGCAGTACAAGTCTTTAAATACAGGGACTAACCAATAAATATGAAACAGTAGTGCAGCGCTCAATGGGTATAGGATGCCTTAAGTGTTCAATTTCTATCTCATTTTCATTCCCATTCGATACTGAAAATTTCTGAAGAAACACAAAAAAGTCAGTGTAATAAAAATACAGTGTTTTAAAAGGTAAAAGGTCCAATTAGGCAGATGTATCAAACTCACAGACGGGGAGCCTCCCTGGCTCTTTTCTGACAGCAGATGGACTCTTAACGGCCGTCCTCAGCCCTCTGATTCAATCGGGATACTTTAGACGTTTCTTCTAAGAAAAAACCTGACATGGTGCAGACAAGCGGGTGGACCACACAGTGCTTTACGTATCTATGGTTCGACTCACATGATGCGGAGCCTAGATGGGGCTCTCCTTATACAGCATGTAGTTGTTTGTAGGTACAACCAAAAACCTTGATTACAGATTCCAGTAGGCAGGTGTTCTTGGAAAAAGATTTATTAAAATCTCAGACGCATTTCGGTAGCTCACAGGGCCACCTTTCTGACACGTTTCGGTAGCTCACAGGGCCACCTTTCTGACACGTTTCGGTAGCTCACAGGGCCACCTTTCTGATGCTTTTCGGTAGCTCACAAGGCCACCTTTCTGATGCTTTTCGGTAGCTCACAAGGCCACCTTTCTGACGCTTTTTGGTAGCTCACAAGGCCACCTTTCTGACTCGTTTCGGTAGCTCACAGGGCCACCTTTCTGACGCATTTCGGTAGCTCACAGGGGCACCTTTCTGACTCGTTTCGGTAGCTCACAGGGCCACCTTTCTGACACGTTTTGGTAGCTCACAGGGCCACCTTTCTGACACTTTTCGGCAGCTTACAGGGCCACCTTTCTGACTCGTTTCGGTAGCTTACAGGGCCACCTTTCTGCCGCGTTTCGGTAGCTCAGAGGGCCACCTTTCTGACACGTTTCGGTAGCTCACATGGGCACCTTTCTGACGCGTTTCGGTAGCTCACAAGGCCACCTTTCTCGATCGATATAAACTCATTCAAATGCTCCTCTCCTTTTATTTAAATCCTCCACCTGCCATAAGCAATCCTATTTCTTCATTCTACCCATGCGACTTCATGGCACATAGTTAGTCTCAAATCTTCTAAATTGTCCACAATTCCATTGCTCAACCTGTGGACAATTAATAAGACACCGAATAGCTGAGGAATGTCAGTGAAATGCCCTGCCATTCGGTGGTTTCATTCGGCAGGTTTATTCAGGCGAATCCCATAGGCTTCAATGTTAAAAATATTCCCGTTTTAATCCAATATGTAATAAACCGTTTATTATTTTATTCTGCAGCAAAAAGTCTCTTTTATTTTTCGATTTTTTAGGATCTTTTAGGCTTTTTTCGGGGATTTTTTTTGTCAAAATTTTTTTACATAGATGTTTTATTGTACCTCCAGCCAGGTCATCATTGTAACATGTTCCGCTCCGAGTCTTTGTTTTTTGATCCCAAGGTGGATTTTGTTTCTGGGGGGCATAAATAAAAGCCCACCAGTCTATCTCTTGACTGACAAGCAGCCTGAGCAGTTATGGTTCGCTATACAGCAGCCTGTGGCTTCATTTTTGGTTAGGACTCACCCTCACTAGAGGTGCCTTGAGGTTGGCAGGTGAGCTTACACTCTTAATGGCCATTAATAGAAACCAAAGCCTTTAATTGTGTTTTGTTTCACACTGTGTAATGGGAATAAGCGCAGATGACATTTTTCTCCTTCTGTTTTATACATGTTGCCGGGCTGGATGCATTTGGTAGTTGCAGCCGCCCCATCGGGGAATAGGCGCGACCCCACCCCTCCTGTACTAGAAAAGAATAAACAGTTGAATAAATTTAAGAAAAACTGATTTTTTTTTACATTGAAACCTATAGGATTCGCCTGATTAAACCTGCCAAATGAAACCACCGGAAATCAGGGCATTTCACTGACATTTCTCTGCTGTTCGGCGTCTGTGAATAGATTAACCATTGCTTCTCTATGGGGGATTTCACTGCCGCCGAACAGGCACAATATTTGAAGGCAATTCGCCAATTTTGTTCTGCTCCTCTTTGCAGATCCTCTCCACCTCATTAAGGTTCGAGGCTGACATTTGGCAACTCCAACCTTCAGCTCCTCCACAGATTTTCTATGGGATGAAGGTCTGGAGACTGGCCAGGCCACTCCAGGACCTCAATGTGCTTCTTCTTGAGCCACTCCTTTGTTCGAATGAGAAACTAAATTAGGAACGAAGGAGGTTTAAGAATTTTCACCGTATATTACACAAGAGGAAAGGGGGCGTGAGTTCCTTTGTTCTATGGGATCAGGCGGGGGTGTCCTTGTTTGTATGGGAGGAAACATGGCTCTTTGTGATTGGGTACAATGGGGAGATAAACAGGAAAGGAGGGGGAAGGGAAGTTATAAAAGCTGTGCGTGAGACAAGTTTGGTATTGCAACTAATTTTCTTTTACTCCCACCCAACCCACCCTGTTTAATTTTCTATTTCAGAGATGCTGGTTCCTCTACAAAGTCGGAAAGGTCACGCAACAGAAGCACCACAGATAGGGGCAATGGAGTGGTGATTTCACCACTCATGCAAGACCGCCTGTGGTTTCCCATATGGAAATATGCCGTGTCGCATGAACCTGGTTCATGGTTTAAATGGCCATGTCTGGGGGATTGTATAAATATCGACATGGTTAGTTTACCTATTGCAGCAAGTGATACACCATGTTACATGAAGCCAGCCCCAGGTTTTTGAACGGCCAGGGTTGGGGGATTGTCTTTGATAAAAGCATGGTTAGAGTAGTTATTATCGATCAGACAGTATCCCAAGTTTGGGTACTTTACCATGTGGCAGGAAGCCAGCTGGTGGTTTGTTCGGCCACAGCTGGGGGATTGCGATTTAAGATGGACATGGTTTAGGTTATGGAGGAGCGGCGAAATAGGCGGCCTGGCACGTGGAGGGCGATAGTGGGGGGATGGTCTGCAGGGTACAGGGTGAGTGTGGTTCGTATGGCCAAGCTCAAGTGCCTTTCTGGTTTGCAGATCCTCTCGGCCTGCTATCTGCCATAAAATAAACTGAGCAGATGTGTGGTCAGCCTGCTTAGCCACGTGGGGCGCTATTTCTGGGCAATGCTTGTGGTGCATTGCAGTTGCCAGTGTTATCTGGTGAAGCGAATTTGGCATACGAGGATCGATAATAATAATTCTGCCTTAGAGGCAAAGAATTTGGCCTTAAGTAATAAAAGACGTGACCTTTTCAAAATGCCAATACTTTGTTGTGTTTTTATTTACGGGAAGGGGGGAGGGGGGGGCCTTTGGGGAGGTTTGTAGGTTTAAGAAGGTAACTTACATGGGAGAAGATGTAAGAAGAGAATAGGGGTATAATTCTTAGTTGCCTTGGCCGTGTTTTTTGGGTCATTGTGATGCTGGAATACACATCCACGACCCATATTCAATGCCCTGGCTGAGGGAAGGAGGTCCCCACCCAAGATCTGAAGGTACATGGCCCCATCCATTGTTCCTTTGATGTGGCAAAGTTGTCCTGTCCCCTTAGCAGAAAAACAACCCCAAAGCATAATGTTTCCACCTCCATGTTTGACGGTGGGGATGGTGATCTTGGGGTCATAGGCCGCATTCCTCCTCCTCCTCCTCCAAACACGGTGAGTTGAGTTGATTTTGGTCTCCTCTGACCACAACACTTTCACCCAGTTCTTCTGTGAATCATTCAGCTGTTCATTGGCAAACGTCAGAAGGGCCTGTACATGCGCATTCCTGAGCAGGGGGACGTTGCGGGCGCTGCATGATTTCAGCCCTTCGCGGCATAGTGTGTTACCAATAGTTTCCTTGGTGACTATGGTCCCAGTTGCCTTAAGATCATTGACAAGATCCTCCCGTGTAGTTCTTGTCACGTTTGACCTGGCCTGGCATGGCTGCAGAAGGGTGTGAGCTAGATACGCAGTGATCTGACATGAATACAGATATGAGCCAGATATAAAAGAGAAAAACTAGGTTTATTAGTAACCCAAATAAACCACACACACAACTATAGCAAGAATGTAAATGTAAAAGCATAGAAGCCGATCAGAATGAATAGATGGAACTAATAGCTAAAGAAAAAACAACATGAGGAGATCAAAGAGCAGAGAGAAATAAGCAAGAACATAAAGCTGAATCCAGACAGGATCTCAAGGCACAACTACACTATACCAGGACTGCAATAGCAATGAATGAATGTCAGGTTGGATCAAATCAAAGTGAGGCAGCGCCCGTCCTGGGGTGATGCCTCCTTATATACCAAGTTCAAGATGAACAATTGAGTCCAGGTGAGTGTCCACGGCTGGAAAATCCAAGGAGGAAATGAAAGTCCAGAACATGACTGCAAAGTTCACCTCAGCCAGAGGGGGGCGCCAGGGACCCAGAACGTTACAGTTCTGGGCTGATTCCTCACCGTTCTCATGATCATTGAAGCTCCACGAGGTGAGATCTTGCATGGAGCCCCAGACCGAGGGAGATTGACAGTTACTTTGTGTTTCTTCCACTTGCCAATAATCCCACCATCTGTTGTCCGATGTCTTGTAGCCCATTCCAGCCTTGTGTAGGTCTACAATCTTGTCCCTGACGTCCTTGGACGGCTCTTTGGTCTTGGCCATGGTGGAGAGTTTGGAATCTGATTGCTTGTGTGGACAGGTGTCTTTTATACAGGTAACTCGCTGAGATTAGGAGCTGTCCCTTTAAGAGAGCGTGTGCTCCTAATCTCCGCTCGTTATCTCTATAAAAGACACCTGGAGCCAGAAATCAGCTGATTGATCGATTTCACTCAATAAAATGCAAATCAATTCAGAACTTTTTTGAAATGTGTTTTTCTGGATGTTTTTGTGGTTTTTCTGTCTCTCACTGTTACAATAAACCATTAAATGATTCAGTGGGTAAAGATACAGAATCAGCAGGGGGTCAAATCATCCCCCTCACTGTATACACACACACACACACATACACACACAGACACAGACACATACACAGACATATACACACAGATACACACACACATTACACACACTATACACACATTACACACACACACACCACACACACATTACATACATTATACACACATACACACACAGACACACAGACACACACACAGACAGACACACACGCCGACACACACACACAGACACACACACATACACACACACACACACACACAGACACACACACAGCAATTAGGGAGCTGCTAAAGCCAGGCTCACAAACTCCCCTATTCCCAGACTTTATAGGCGACATCACAAAATATTACGACATTTATATCAATAAAATGTTAAATAAAATCAAAGCAAAGTATCTTATTCCATTTATTAGAGTTTACAGCAATGTTTCCCAAACCTGTCCCCGGGACCCTCTAACTGGCCACATTTTGCAGATCTCCTCGGGGAAATCCTCCAATCACTGAGAAGCAAATGATATACCTGTGCTGGGCTTCAGATATCTGCAAACCTGGCCTGTCAGCGGCTCCTGAGGACAGGTTTGGGAAACAATGGTTTACAGACTCATTGCTGGAGTTTTATTGCTGTGCAGCTCTGTTATACACCTGTACTCCCTGAATATATTGGGGAGCGCCTAAAAGGAGGAACATTAGAAACAAAAGGGGATTTGGGCCCAAAATAGGGACTGTCCCTCAAAAGCAGGGACATTTGGGAGATATGCACCCAGGTACACACTCACACACAGCTGTATACAGACACACACTCATTGACACATACACAGCTATATACACATCTATATATACACAGATACACACACAGGTTTGGACATACAGTATACACACTATAGAAGTTTACATATTTTGAGTGTATCCAGGAAATAGTCTTTTCACGTGAAATCCAGAGGTTTGATACATAGAAGTTAACCCCTTTGCTTCTGAGCCATTTCACTTTTTATCCTCCAATACACAATTTTAAACAAAATTTAGAAAAATACACAGTTTTACTTTTACACTGTACATTGCACATAGTCATGTTTGGTCGCATTGGGATGCTCAGACTCTGGCCTTTCCAATGACACCTCAATGGTCTATGTATGATGTGGAGAAACGGAGATACAGGGTTTCAAACTTCCAAAGGTCCCCTGTATCACCTACAATGGGACGGCAGCTGGGGGGGGGGGAATGCCCCCTGTGCCCTCTCTGGATCCACCAGTGAGATTTAACCAGAGGGAAAACTCAAATCAGGATCCTACAGGGTTAACAGACAGTCCCATGATGCAAAGTGTCCACGCCCTGTGTGTGTGGAATGTGGTAAAACCCGACCACTGACTCCTGATAGGAGAAAAGTTAGTTTTGTTTCTCATTCTGCTTCCAGCGATGGCGTCTGCTGATCTGAGAGACGAGCTGACCTGCTCCATCTGCCTGAACATTTATACATATCCTGTGACCCTGCCATGTGGACACAGCTTCTGCAGGACCTGCATTGTGGATGTGCTGGACACACAGGAGCGATCTGGAGTCTATAAGTGTCCTGACTGCAGAGCAGAGTCTCAGGAGCGTCCGGCTCTGGTGAAGAACAGGAAACTGCGGAACATCACTGACAATATCCGATCTACTCACCCAGAGCAGGAGGAGGCCGGGATCCCCTGTACTTACTGTGACTCTCCGGTACCGGCTGCTAAAACATGTCTGCTGTGTGAAGCTTCTCTGTGTGAAAAACACTTAAAGAAACACAGCAAGTCAGCAGAACACGTCTTAACTGAACCCACCACTTCACTGGAGAACAGGAAATGCTCCGTCCACAAGAAGGTCCTGGAGTATTACTGCTGTGAGGACACGGCCTGTATCTGTGTGTCCTGCAGCCTGGCCGGAGAGCACAGGGGACACCAGGTGGAGACTCTGAATGAGGCCTCTGAGAAGAAGAAGGAGAAACTGAGGAATATTCTGCAGAAACTGACCTCACAGAGAGAGGAGGCCGAGAAAAGAGTCCAGAACCTGAAGAAGCTCAGGAGACAAGTGCAAGGAAAAGCAGCCGGGGTAACAGAGCGAGTCACTGCCCTGATTAGGGACATCAGGAAACAGCTGGAAGCCCTGGAGAAGCGAGTCCTGAGTGAGATCTCCCGGCAGGAAGAGCAGGTCTCACTCCGAGTCTCAGATCTAATCCGGCAGCTGGAAATAAAGAAGGAGAAGCTGTCCAGGAAGATGGGCGACATCGAGGAGCTGTGTGACATGACCGACCCAGTAACTGTCTTACAAGGACGGGAATCAGACAGAGACGACTATTGTGACACTGAGGAGGACACAGAGAGACGTGACATAAAGGTCCATGGTGCAGGAGATCTGGATGTGTGTCTGATCTCAGTGACCTTACACTCAGGCCTAGCTGGGATTGTGACCGGAATAACGAGACGGCGCCGTGTACCGGAGGCTTCAGACATGTTACTGGATGTAAACACGGCTTCAGACATGTTACTGGATGTAAACACGGCTTCAGACATGTTACTGGATGTAAACACGGCTTCAGACATGTTACTGGATGTAAACACGGCTTCAGACATGTTACTGGATGTAAACACGGCTTCAGACATGTTACTGGATGTAAACACGGCTTCAGACATGTTACTGGATGTAAACACGGCTAGTAATGGTGTTTCTGTATCAGAGGATTTGAAAACTGTTTCCTGGTCACGAATAAATCAGAGACGCCCAGAAACACCAGAGAGATTTCAGGATTATCCTCTGGTTTTAAGCTCCAGGAGTTTCTCCTCAGGGCGACATTACTGGGAAGTGGAGGTCAGTGAATCAGGGGGGTGGGGGGTCGGGATGACCTATCCCAGTATAAAGAGGAGGGGAGGGCAGTCACTGATTGGAAATAATAAAAAGTCCTGGAGTTTGGGGAAGTTTGATAATAAAATGTATTGTATGACACATGACAGTAATGACATCCTGTTACCTCACTCCTCTTCCTGTCATAGATTTGGGATATTCCTGGACTATGAGGTCGGACGTTTGTCCTTTTATGAGCTGTGTGACCCGATCAGACACTTACACACCTTCACTGCCGCCTTCACCGAGCCGCTCCATGCTGGATTCTGGGTATATGGGGATAAATCCTGGGTGAGAATTTGAGGAATTTGGGGATTTTGTGTCAGTTAAAATGATTTCTCGGAGTGAAAACTCTTTAACCCATAGAATGCCTTGCTGGGTTTAGCTAATAATCCCATATTAAGAATAATTGTATAAAAAGAAAGGAATGCTTGTGCAGAAACATGATGGGATCCCCCTCTGATAATGGGCCGAGCAGGACATGAGATCCACCAACTGGCTCAAACATTACTGGAAAATCCCATTCTTAATATTCCTCTTAATGGAAAGTTTCTGGATCAGGTTGTGCAGATGTAAATGCTATTTCCCTGTGATTGCGGATTGGCTGAATGTTTAACCCCCTGATCGCTGGCTATTAAGCTGATCCTTTGAGATCTCGTGGCTTTGCTCCTGATTTATACTGATTGATTGATCATAGAACTGATACTCGCTGATAGATTTGTAATCAATAAATCTGATTTCTATTTCACACAAACGCCGCGTAAAGAATGACTTGTCTGTGTCCGTTCCTTCCAATCAGTGATGAGTATTTATATGCACAGGGGGGGGGCTCCGGGTACTCGGGTATCATTAATACATGTTACTCCCTGAGGTCACATGATGGACGTGGTTTAATATACATGCCGAGCACACATCCTAAATCTGGTGGTACAGCGTTTCCTAACCAGGTTCCCAGGGCTGGCAGAGCTTCTCAGCCAGGCCAGAAAAGTCTGCAGCCACTTCAGATGGTCATTCCCAGCAAGTGTTCGTCTGGCAGAAAATCAAAGAGAATTCCACCTTCCCACAAACCGTCTGATCTGTGACATGCCCACCAGGTGGAACTCGACATTAGCAATGCTGCGGCGTCTGCACAAGCAGCAGAGGGCCATCCACGAGTACCTGTGTGAGTATGGCACAAGGGCAAGCTCAGGTCAACATGTTTCCCCCCCCCCGCAGTGGCCGATGATCAAGGATGCATGCACTGTACTGTCACCATTTGAGGAGGCAACGAGGATGATGAGCAGGGACAGTGCATGCATCAGTGACACAATTCCTTTAGTGTTCCTGCTGGAGCACACTCTGCAGGGAATTATAGATGTGGCTCTAGAGGCAGAGCAGCAGGAGGAAGAGAAGGCCTTCCCTAGCTCTCAAGGCCCCAGTCTTTCCGCAGACAGCATTCCAGCGGGTCCTCCTCAGATCAGACAGGAGGAGGATGAGGAGGAGAAGGAATATTTAAGTAGTTGGGGCATTGAAGGTGGGGATTCCTCAAGGGAGGGTTTTGTGTGCCCAGAAACACAAGGACTAGTACATGGCTGGGAGGAGGAAGTGCACGATGGGGTCATCCTCCTCATTGACCAGGAAGACTCGGAAGCTAATGCCACCTCCAACCTACACTGCATGGGTTCCCTTATCTTGAAAAGCCTGGTAAAGGACCCAAGGATTCGTGCTATCAAGGAGAGGGATCATTACTGGTTGGCAAGCCTTCTTGATCCACGATACAAGGGTAAAGTTGCAGAGCTCATCCTTCCCTCACAGAGGGAGCACAGGATGAAAAAACTTGAGGACGCTCTAAAGCGACACTTGTGTAACACCTTTCCAGGCACTGGTAGGTTACCAAGTGATGACACAGGTGCTTCTGAGCCTGCGGATGATCAGAGGAATAGTGGTGAAGGCCGGGGCTGCTTGACTGATGCCTTTTTAAATTTCTTTAGTCCACGACACCCAGGGACATCAAATGTAGGCACCCATTGCCAGCGTCTTCACTGTATGGTGCAGGACTACCTAGGGGCAAGGGCAGACCTGGATACCTTTCCAGCAGATGATCCACTGGCTTACTGGG
This sequence comes from Leptobrachium leishanense, assembly GCA_009667805.1. NCBI lineage: Eukaryota > Metazoa > Chordata > Amphibia > Anura > Megophryidae > Leptobrachium > Leptobrachium leishanense. The sequence goes on along the minus strand of RXON01004012.1, from coordinate 37,879 downwards.
TGTTGAGATTGGATCACTGGCCAGAATTTAGCCAATATGCTATGCAGCTACTAGGTTGCCCTTCATCCAGCGTGCTTTCTGAAAGGACGTTCAGTGCCGCTGGAGGTTTTGTCACAGACAAAAGAGTGCATCTGTCCACCGACTCTGCAGACTGGCTGACATTTATAAAAATCAATCAGTCCTGGATCAGCAGCTATCAATCCCCTGATGCTGACGTAACGGAATAGATCGGGGATGTCTTCTGCATTCACAAAACCTCCACCACTGAACTCTTCCACAATACCACAAAGGGGTTACGGTGTGAAGGCACTTGCTGCCACTAAAGGCACAATATTTGGGTGCACTGATGCCTTTACCAGATTCATATCTTTTTAATATAGGACCGCATGGTCCACCCCTGCATTCTTCCACAATACCACAGAGGGGTTACTGTATGATGGCACTTGCTGGCCTGGCACCAAAGGCTCAATATTTGGGTGCACTGACGCCTTTACCAGATTCATATAATTTTAATATAGGACCGCATGGTCCACCCCTGCACTCTTTCACAATACCACAGAGGGGTTACTGTATGATGGCACTTGCTGGCCTGGCACCAAAGGCACAATATTTGGGTGCACTGATGCCTTAACCAGATTCATATCTTTTTTTTTTTTTGTATTTCAAAATTTTTATTTTGCAATAAACAAAAGGTCACAGACCGACCAGTCAGGTGGCCTCACAGGGCCAAATGAGATACTCACAAAGAAAGCACAGAAAACATAAGGGGGGGGGGTCCACATAGGAAACTACAGAAAATCGAAAAATTGTGGGGGGGGGTGTAGAAACTCGTCAGGAGGGTCATCCTGCAAAAACAAAAGAGAGTGATGGAGTTCGCTGATGGGGCACCAGGGAAACAAACAAAACCAAAAAAAAAAAAAAGGGGGGATAAAAAGGGGTAGTGAGGGACTGCCAAACATATCGTGGCATTCCTGGCTCACCCCAGCAACCCAAAGGGAACCGAGGGCCATGGAAGGGGCCGCGTGGCCAGGAGACCTGGGGCCAAAAGGGTGTACAGAGCCTAGGTAGCCACCCTAGCGGCTCTCCCAGGCTACCTCCTAATGTCCCACACACAAAAAAAAATAAAAAAATAAAAATAAATAAATAATAAAAAAAAAAGGGATGGGGAGTCCCAGTGCTCCAACAGACAAACAACATGAACCTACAAAGTCTGTAAGCAGGACCACAAAATCGTTCAGGAGTACATAAAAAGGGGGGAGGAAACAAAACTGAAAAGGGTAGGAACACAAGAATAGACAGAAATGTCCTAAAAAAAAAAGGGGTCTCAGAGTATTAGGGGGGTATTCATCAGGGTGGGGGGTGTCATCAACATCAATAAAACAAGCAAACATGAGACAATGAAATGGGGGGGTGTCAGCAGGTAGTCTCTATATTTGCGGGTAGCAAAGAAGGGGCACGTCTCAAAGAAGGGGGGAATTCTACATTTTTCAGGGCTATAAAACACTAGGCAGTGCATCGAAAAAATGAGAAAGTCTCGTTAACCCGAGTCCAGCAACGGAGGCAGGAGCGTCACCGGCAAGAAGCCACAGGGCATAGCCCAGCAGGTAGACCCCACTGGCTCACAGACACCGCAGAGGAACGTCAAAATGAGGCAGAACCGACCACCTCCTCCAGCCTCTCCAACTGCACGGCCCGGCTGAGAATCCACCGCCGAAAGACCCTGTCGCGTGGTCCCACTAGAGCCACATTCCATCATCGCCAGGTAAGGCAGCACCTCAGGAGAAGGGGGATCCCCGGTGGCCATCTCAAAAGCCACTGCAGCTGAAATGAAAGGCTCCACTTCGGCCCCTGTCACGAAGGTCGCAGGGGTCAGGTCAGGCACGACACCTTGCAGAGGTAGCTCACATTCCAATGCAGAAACGGCGCTCCTCTGCTCCACAGCAGCAGCACATCCGTCCTCTAGCAGATCTGGCGGCTCCCGCCCGGACGACATGTCGGCATCCCCTTGAGAGAGGGCACTAAGAGTTGTGGTCGCCCACGGAGAGACCCGCAGCTCTGAAGGGTCCCGCACCTCCACAGCTCGGTCCACCCGGCTCCTCATCGTCTCCACCACGCTCCCCACCTCACTACGCATATCCCGGAAGTCAGTCCTCCAGAGCTCGCGGAACTCCTCCAGTATGTGCCAGACATCTTCCCTCGTAAGGGGACAAAACCCGTCGAGGGATTCAGCCATAGCTGCCTCTTCCAGGCAATCAGGAGCAGCAGCAGGACCGGGGCACAAAAGAGGGAGAGCTGCTGGGCCCACTCAGGCACGTCCAAGATGGCCGCCGGCACTAGGCCGCAGGTCCCAAATCGTCCCAAACAGCAGCAGGAGGGCAGCGAAAGGGTCCCAGCTCTGGACCACAGGACACCCGGAGTTTCCCAATCTGAGAAAAATCTCTGCAGCCGAAGGTGGGTCGCGTTAAACTATCAAATAAAAGGTAACTGCTGGAGAGCACTGCAGAACGCGACTTCACCCATCGGCTGTCAGCTCCGCCTCTCCAGATTCATATCTTTTTAATATAGGACCGCATGGTCCACCCCTGCACTCTTCCACAATACCACAAAGGGGTTACTGTATGATGGCACTTGCTGGCCTGGCACCAAAGGCACAATATTTGGGTGCGCTTACGCCTTTACCAGATTCATATCTTTTTAATATAGGACCGCATGGTCCACCCCTGCACTCTTCCACAATACCACAGAGGGGTTACTGTATGATGGCACTTGCTGGCCTGGCACCAAAGGCACAATATTTGGATGCACTGACGCCTGTACCAGATTTATATAATTTTAATTTTTTGGACTGCAGGGTCCAACCCTGCACTCTTCCACAATACCACAAAAAGGTTACGGTGTGAAGGCACTTGCTGCCATGAAAGGCACAATATTTGGGTGCACTGATGCCTGTGTCAGATTCATATCTTTTTTTACCTGGAAATGTATGGCCCGCAATGTGACCTGGAAATGTATGGGCCGCAATGTAACCTGGAAATGTATGGGCTGCAATGTAACCTGGAAATGTATGGGCCGCGATGTGACCTGGAAATGTATGGGCGGCAATGTGACCTGGAAATGTATGGGCTACAATGTGACCTGGAAATGTATGGGCCGCAATGAGACCTGGAAATATATGGGCCTCAATGTGACCTGGAGATGTATGGGCTGCAATGTGACCTGGAAATGTATTGGCTGCAATGTGACCTGGAAATGTATGTGCCGCAATGTGACCTGGAAATGTATGGGCCGCAATGTGACCTGGAAATGTATGGGCCGCAATGTGACCTGGAAATGTATGTGCCGCAATGTGATAGGGATGTGCACCGATTTTTTTTTCGGTTCGATTCGGTTCGATTTTTAGAATTTTTAAACTTTTCAATTCGGCTCGTTTCGACCGCTTTCTGTTTCGATTTGGTTCGGCTCGATTCGTTTTTCGGGTACATTTATTTTTCGGAATATCGACCATTTTTCGTATTTTCGTGTCACTTTGCTCGTTTTTTGTATCGGCTTTTCGTTATTTCGGAAATTTTCGTTTTTTTCGGAACATCTGTTCTCCTCGTTTCAAAGCTGTCTAACTCTATTGCCCCAGCAGTCCAGCACATGGATTTGACCCAGCACATTGATTTGCCCCAGCTCATAGGATATTGCCCCAGCACATGGATTTGCCCCAGCACATGGATTTGCCCCAGCTCATGGATTTACCCCAGGCCAGCACATGGATTTGCCCCAGCTCATGGATTTGCCCCAGCACATGGATTTGCCCCAGCACATGGATGCCCCAGCTCATGGATTTGCTCCAGCACATTGATTTGATTCGGTTCGGCTCGATTCGTTTTTCGGGTACATTTATTTTTCAGAATATCGACAATTTTTCGTATTTTCGTGTCACTTTGCTCGTTTTTTGTATCGGCTTTTCGTTATTTCGGAAATTTTCATTTTTTTTCGGAACATCTGTTCTCCTCGTTTCAAAGCTGTCTAACTCTATTGTCCCAGCAGTCCAGCACATGGATTTGCCCCAGCACATGGATTTGCCCCAGCTCATAGGATATTGCCCCAGCACATGGATTTGCCCCAGCTCATAGGATATTGCCCCAGCTCACACATGGATTTGCCCCAGCTCATGGATTTGCCCCAGCACATGGATTTGCCCCAGCTCATAGGATATTGCCCCAGCTCACACATGGATTTGCCCCAGCTCATGGATTTGCCCCAGCACATTGATTTGCCCCAGCACATGGATTTGCCCCAGCACATGGATTTGCCCCAGCTCATAGATATTGCCCCAGCTCACACATGGATTTGCCCCAGCTCATGGATTTGCCCCAGCACATTGATTTGCCCCAGCACATGGATTTGCCCCAGCACATTGATTTGCCCCAGCACATGGATTTGCCCCAGCACATGGATTTGCCCCAGCTCATAGGATATTGCCCCAGCTCACACATGGATTTGCCCCAGCACATGGATGCCCCAGCTCATGGATTTGCCCCAGCTCCTAGGATATTGCCCCAGCTCACACATGGATTTGCCCCAGCTCATGGATTTGCCCCAGCACATTGATTTGCCCCAGCACATGGATTTGCCCCAGCACATTGATTTGCCCCAGCACATGGATTTGCCCCAGCACATGGATTTGCCCCAGCTCATAGGATATTGCCCCAGCTCACACATGGATTTGCCCCAGCACATGGATGCCCCAGCTCATGGATTTGCTCCAGCACATTGATTTGATTCGGTTCGGCTCGATTCGTTTTTCGGGTACATTTATTTTTCAGAATATCGACAATTTTTCGTATTTTCCTGTCACTTTGCTCGTTTTTTGTATCGGCTTTTCGTTATTTCGGAAATTTTCGGGTTTTTTCGGAACATCTGTTCTCCTCGTTTCAAAGCTGTCTAACTCTATTGCCCCAGCAGTCCAGCACATGGATTTGCCCCAGCACATGGATTTGCCCCAGCTCATGGATTTGCCCCAGCTCATAGGATATTGCCCCAGCACATGGATTTGCCCCAGCTCATAGGATATTGCCCCAGCTCACACATGGATTTGCCCCAGCTCATGGATTTGACCCAAGCACATTGATTTGCCCCAGCACATGGATTTGCCCCAGCACATGGATTTGCCCCAGCTCATAGGATATTGCCCCAGCTCACACATGGATTTGCCCCAGCTCATGGATTTGCCCCAGCACATTGATTTGCCCCAGCACATGGATTAGCCCCAGCACATTGATTTGCCCCAGCACATGGATGCCCCAGCTCATGGATTTGCTCCAGCACATTGATTTGCCCCAGCTCATGGATTTGCCCCAGCTCATAGGATATTGCCCCAGCTCACACATGGATTTGCCCCAGCTCATGGATTTGCCCCAGCACATGGATTTGCCCCAGCACATGGATTTGCCCCAGCTCATAGGATATTGCCCCAGCTCACACATGGATTTGCCCCAGCTCATGGATTTGCCCCAGCACATGGATTTGCCCCAGCACATGGATTTGCCCCAGCACATGGATTTGCCCCAGCTCATAGGATATTGCCCCAGCTCACACATGGATTTGCCCCAGCTCATGGATTTGCCCCAGCACATGGATTTGCCCCAGCTCATGGATTTGCCCCAGCACATGGATTTGCCCCAGCACATGGATTTGCCCCAGCTCATGGATTTGCTCCAGCACATTGATTTGCCCCAGCACATTTACAAATACAAAATTTACAGAATCAGCGATATAACCGATAATAGTTAAATATACGATGTTCAGAATTACCGAAATGGAACCGAAATCCCGAATGGAACCGAAATCATGAATAGAGGGAAAATAAATTTCGATTTGACACATTTCAAGTCCATTCGAAAATTCCGAAAAATTTTCGATTCGGCTCGGAAAACTTTTCGGATTCGACGTTTTCGGATCTAAAAAATTTCGGAAATTCGGCCGCATCCGAAGACACGAATCGGGAAATTTCGTGAAAATTCCGAAATTCCGAAACCCGAAACGCACATCCCTACAATGTGACCTGGAAATGTATGGGCCGCAATGTGACCTGGGAATGAATGGGCTGCAGAGAGAAAAGAGGGAGGAGGGGGTCAGGAATTTTTTTGAGAAAGGATTTTACCAGGAAGGATACATTGAGATTTCTCTGGTTTTCAGTATCTCCTGGGTGGTGAGTCTGTACCGTTAGATGTCTCGCCCAAGGACACTTACTGGAGAGATGCTCTGGATTCAAACCTGTGTCTCCACGGTTATAGAGCAGTGATGTTACCTGCACTCCATCCATTTAAAAGAAATATAAAAATGCAGGTAAGTAAAAGTGTGAAAAATCCACAATCACCGGAAAAAAATAATACGAATAGAAATATCACATCTGGTCTAGCATCGAGAAACGTAAATACATACTAATAATATATAATAATAATGGATTGGTAGAGGTTGTTACGATGAAAACAGGTGAAAATGAAAGGTATGATAAAGCTGCATGCAAGTAACAAGCAGGCCACTAGGGGCGATGATATAAAGGTGAGATGGGAACAGAGAGCCAGTAAAATAAAAAAAAATGAAATTATTCCATCTATACTATAAAAGGATAAGCTAAAAACTGTCCGTCGCCAAAAGCCTACTGCGCATGCGCGACGGACATTTGAAAGCGGCCGTTAGAACACACAGGTAGCTGCGCGTGCCGGCCGCGTGAAAAAAAAAAAAAAAAACGGCACGAGCCGCGCGCAGCTACCCGTGTGTTTACACGGCCAGATGCCCCGATCCTCCAGCGGTGACCTTCTCCGGCTGCTGCTGGCTGCTCGGCGGGCCTCTAGGCTTAGGCGAGTCCCCGGCTCGGCTGGGCCTGTAGGCCCAAACCGAGCCGGGGACTCGCCTAAGCCTAGAGGCCCGCCGAGCAGCCAGCGGCAGCCGGAAAAGGTCACCGCTGGAGGATCGGGGCCGAAGTTCCCAAACAAATACACCCCAAAATCGCCCTGAGCTCCAGCGGAGACCTCCTCCGGCTGCCGCTGGCTGCTCGGCGGCCCTCTAGGCTTAGGCGAGCCCCCGGCTCGGTTTGGGCCTACAGGCCCAGCCGAGCCGGGGACTCGCCTAAGCCTAGAGGCCCACCGAGCAGCCAGCGGCAGCCGGAGAAGGTCAACGCTAGAGGATCGGGGCCGAAGTTCCCAAACAAATACACCCCAAAATCGTCCCTGAGCTCCAGCGGAGACCTCCTCCGGCTGCCGCTGGCTGCTCGGCGGCCCTCTAGGCTTAGGCGAGCCCCCGGCTCGGTTTGGGCCTACAGGCCCAGCCGAGCCGGGGACTCGCCTAAGCCTAGAGGCCCGCCGAGCAGCCAGCAGCAGCCGGAGAAGGTCACCGCTGGAGGATCGGGGCCGAAGTTCCCAAACAAACACACCCCAAAATCGGCCCTGAGCTCCAGCGGAGACCTCCTCCGGCTGCCGCTGGCTGCTCGGCGCCCTCTAGGCTTAGGCGAGCCCCCGGCTTGGTTTGGGCCTACAGGCCCAGCCGAGCCGGGGACTCGCCTAAGCCTAGAGGCCCGCCGAGCAGCCAGCGGCAGCCGGAGAAGGTCACCGCTAGAGGATCGGGGCCGAAGTTCCCAAACAAATACACCCAAAATCGCCCTGAGCTCCAGCGGAGACCTCCTCCGGCTGCCGCTGGCTGCTCGGCGGCCCTCTAGGCTTAGGCGAGCCCCCGGCTCGGTTTGGGCCTACAGGCCCAGCCGAGCCGGGACTCGCCTAAGCCTAGAGGCCGCCGAGCAGCCAGCAGCAGCCGGAGAGGTCACCGCTGGAGGATCGGGGCCGAAGTTCCCAAACAAACACACCCCAAAATCGGCCCTGAGCTCCAGCGGAGAACTCCTCCGGCTGCCGCTGGCTGCTCGCGCGGCCCCTAGGCTTAGGCGAGCCCCCGGTCGGTTTGGCCTACAGGCCCAGCCGAGCCGGGACTCGCCTAAGCCTAGAGGCCCGCCGAGCAGCCAGCGGCAGCCGGAGAAGGTCACCGCTAGAGATCGCGGGCCGAAGTCCCAAACAAATACACCCCAAAATCGGCCCTGAGCTCCAGCAGAGACCTCCTCTGGCTGCCGCTGGCTGCTCGGCGGCCCTCTAGGCTTAGGCGAGCCCCCGGCTCGGTTTGGCCTACAGGCCCAGCCGAGCCGGGACTCGCCTAAGCCTAGAGGCCCGCCGAGCAGCCAGCAGCAGCCGGAGAAGTCACCGCTGGAGGATCGGGGCCGAAGTCCCAAACAAACACACCCCAAAATCGGCCCTGACTCCAGCGGAGACCTCCTCCGGCTGCCGCTGGCTGCTCGGCGGCCCTCTAGGCTTAGGCGAGCCCCGGCTCGGTTTGGGCCTACAGGCCCAGCCGAGCCGGGGACTCGCCTAAGCCAGAGGCCCGCCGAGCAGCCAGCGGCAGCCGGAGAAGGTCACCGCTAGAGGATCGGGCCGAAGTTCCCAAACAAATACACCCCAAAATCGGCCTGAGCTCCAGCGGAGACCTCCTCGGCTGCCGCTGGCTGCTCGGCGGCCCTCTAGGCTTAGGCGAGCCCCCGGCTCGGTTTGCCTACAGGCCCAGCCGAGCCGGGGACTCGCCTAAGCTAGAGGCCCGCCGAGCAGCCAGCGGCAGCCGGAGAAGGTCACCGCTAGAGGATCGGGCCGAAGTTCCCAAACAAATACACCCCAAAATCGGCCCTGAGCTCCAGCGGAGACCTCCTCCGGCTGCCGCGGCTGCTCGGCGGCCCTCTAGGCTTAGGCGAGCCCCCGGCTCGGTTGGGGCCTACAGGCCAGCCGAGCGGGGACTCGCCTAGCCTAGAGGCCGCCGAGCAGCCAGCAGCAGCCGGAGAAGGTCACCGCTGGAGGATGGGGCCGAAGTTCCCAAACAAACACACCCCAAAATCGGCCCTGAGCTCCAGCGGAGACCTCCTCCGGCTGCCGCTGGCTGCTCGGCGGGCCTCTAGGCTTAGGCGAGCCCCCGCTCGGTTTGGGCCTACAGGCCCAGCCGAGCCGGGGACTCGCCTAAGCCTAGAGGCCCGCCAGCAGCCAGCGGCAGCCGGAGAGGTCACCGCTGGAGGATCGGCGGGCCGAAGTTCCCAAAAAATACACCCCAAAATCGGCCCTGAGCTCCAGCGGGGACCTCCTCCAGCTGCCGCTGGCTGCTCGGCGGCCTCTAGGCTTAGGCGAGCCCCGGCTTGGCTTGGGCCTACAGGCCAGCCGAGCCGGGACTCGCCTAAGCGTAGAGGCCGGCGAGCAGCCTGCTCGGCCGGAGGAGGTCACCGCTGGAGCTCAGGGCCGATGTTGCCTAACACATACTCACCGACATCGGCCCTTAGCTCCTCCAGCGATGGCGGTCCCGCTTGCAGCATCTCTCTCCGTTGCTCGCCGGAATGACGTCACGAAAGCCTTTGACCCCGGGGGGTCAAAGGCTTTCGTGACGTCATCCTGGCGAGCAACGGAGAGAGAGAGGATGCTGCAAGCGGGACCGCCATCGCTGGAGGAGCTAAGGCCGATGTCGGTGAGTATGTGTGGAACCGGTGGAGGACTCGAGGCCGATGTAGGTGAGTATGTGCTCTACACACACACACACACACCCTGCTTGCTCGGCCGGTATCAAGCTTAGGCGAGCCCCCGGCTTGGCTTGGCCTAGAGGCCCTGCCGAGCCGGGGACTCGCCTGAGCATGGAGGCCGGTCGAGTTGCATGCTCGGGCGTCCTCCAGGCTCAGGCGAGTCCCGGCTCGGCTGGGCTCTAGGCCCACGCCAAGCCGGGGGCTCGCCTAAGCTTGGATACCGCGCCGAGTAAGCAGGGTGGGTGTGGAGAGCACATACTCACCTACATTAGCCCTGAGCTCCAGCGGTGACTGTCCTCCGGCTGTCGCAGGCTGCTCGCCGGCCTCCAGGCTCAGGCGAGCCCCGGCTTGGCTTGGGCCTACAGGCCCAGCGGGGGCTCGCCTAAGCCTGGAGGCCGGCCGAGCAGCCTACGACAGCCACCGCTGAGGCTCCGGGCCAATGTAGGGGGATGTTTGCCTACACACATACTCACCTACATCGCCCTTAGCTCCTCCAGCGATGGCGGTCCCGCTTCCAGCGTCCTCTCTCGCTCCGTTGTTCGCCGAATGACGTCACGAAAGCCTTTGACCCCGGGGTCAAAGGCTTTCGTGACGTCATCCCGGCGACCAACGGAGCGAGAGAGGAAGCGGGACGCGGGACCGCCATCGCTGGAGGGCGATGTAGGTGAGTATATCCACGAGCGGGGGGGCCATATCCACGAGCGGGGGGGCCATATCCACGAGCGGGGGGCCAAATCCACGAGCGGGGGGGCGATATCCACGTGCTGGGGCGATATCCACGAGCGGGGCAGTATCCACGTGCTGGGGCAGTATCCACGAGCTGGGGCAATATCCACGAGCTGGGGCAGTATCCACGAGCTGGGGCAGTATCCACGAGCTGGGGCAGTATCCACGTGCTGGGGCAATATCCACGAGCTGGGGCAGTATCACGAGCTGGGGCAGTATCCACGAGCGTGGGGGCAGTATCCAGCTGGGGCATTCACATGAGCTGGGGGCAGTACGGGCAAGTATCCACGCTGGGCGATATCGGCATATCCACGTGCTGGGGCGATATCCACGAGCTGGGGCAGTATCCACACTGTGGCAATATCCACGTGCTGGGCAGTATCCACGAGCTGGGGCAGTATCCACGCTGGGCAGTATCACGTGCTGGGGCGATATCCACGAGCTGGGGCAGTATCCACGAGCTGGGCCAATATCCACGAGCTGGGGGCAGTATCCACAAGCTGGGGCAGTATCCACGTGCTGGGGCAGTATCCACGTCCTGGGACAGTATCCACGAGCTGGGGCAGTATCCACGAGCTGGGGCAGTATCCACGTGCTGGGGCAGTATCCACGTCCTGGGCAGTATCCACGAGCTGGGGCAGTATCCACGTGCTGGGGCAGTATCCACGTGCTGGGGCAGTATCCACGTGCTTGGGCAGTATCCACGAGCTTGGGCAGTATCCACAAGCTGGGGCAGTATCCACGTGCTGGGGCAGTATCCATCCACGTGCTGGGGCAGTATCCATCCACGTGCTGGGGCAGTATCCACGTGCTGGGGCAGTATCACGTGCTGGGGCAGTATCAATCCACGTGCTGGGGCAATATCCATGTGCTGGGGCAGTATCCACGTGCTGGGGCAGTATCCACGAGCTGGGGCAATATCCACGTGCTGGGGCAGTATCCACGTGCTGGGGCAGTATCCACGTGCTGGGGCAGTATCCACGTGCTGGGGCAGTATCCATCCATGTGCTGGGGCAATATCCACGTGCTAGGGCAGTATCCACGAGCTGGGGCAGTATCCACGAGCTGGGGAAATATCCACGTGCTGGGGCAATATCCACGTGCTAGGGCAGTATCCACGAGCTGGGGCAGTATCCACGTGCTGCGGCAATATCCACGTGCTGGGGCAATATCCACGTGCTGGGGCAATATCCACGTGCTGGGGCAGTATCCACGTGCTGGGGCAGTATCCACGTGCTGCGGCAATATCCACGTGCTGGGGCAATATCCACGTGCTGGGGCAATATCCACGTGCTGGGGCAGTATCCACGTGCTGGGGCAGTATCCACGTTCTGGGGCAGTATCCACGTGCTGGGGCAGTATCCACGTGCTGGGGCAATATCCACGTGCTGGGGCAGTATCCACGTGCTGGGGCAATATCCACGAGCTGGGGCAGTATCCACCTCCTGGGGCAGTATACATGAGCAGGGGCAGTATATCCACAATAGACTGCCCTCTGGGCAGGCTTTACAACTAGTATTATATAATGTCATAGCAATGACAATATAAAACAGATTAAACCAAACGCCTGATCAATGAGTGACACAAAAAGCAGAATGATCAGGTACAGCCGTACAAATCCACTGGACGATGAAACAGGACGAGGAATAGAAGAGATATATGAATAAAAACACAATAACTAAAACATATAAGACGACGTAAGAATAAAACCAAGAGTTTGAGGAGCTGAACGGTAACTGGCAGAAATAATGATATTATAAGGAAAACAGGAAGTCCTAGAAAACAGCAACGTAAAAAAAAACAAACAAACAAATGGCGCCTGTTCATTTCGATGAGGTTTTTGTGTATTTGGTGGTGATTTTGTTTTGAGGTTCATTTTTCTTGTCCTTGAGCTTTATGAAATGACATTTACCGATACGACACTGACTACCTGTGCCTCATAACCCCCTATGAGACTTTCCACTCATCCCAAGTGCTACAAGGAGGATGCAACTCATCCAGCAACTCATCCAGCAGCTCATCCAGCAACTCATCCAGCAACTCATCCAGCAGCTCATCCAGCAACTCATCCAGCAACTCATCCAGCAGCTCATCCAGCAGCTCATCCAGCTACTTTCCGCTTCCTTATCTTATCACTAAAACAATTTACCTTTTATTGTCAAACGTATATAAATAAACCCCATGAAGCCCTGACACTGAGCAACAGCGCAGAGAGCTTACGATCTACTCACCAAGAGGAAGAGGGGACCGGGATAACCTGTATCTACTGCGTTCAGTCTCCGTACCGGTACTACCGGCTTTTAAAACATGTCTACATTGTGAAGCTTCTCTGTGTGAAAACCCCCTGAAGGTCCACAGTAAGTCAGCAGAACACGTCTTAACTGAACCCACCACTTCACTGGAGAACAGGAAATGCTCCGTCCACAAGAAGGTCCTGAAATTCTACTGCTGTGATGCTGCTGCCCACATCTTGCAGGTTTCATGGAGCTCCTGCCCTTTATGTCCGGTGTGACATGGGTTCTGGCGCATGTGTCTTTACTGGCGCACATTGTGTTGATCCCACTTTGTCACCAGGTCATTTCTTTCTACTCGGCGCTCTATCATAGCGTAAGATACTTTGGCCGAGACACATGGGAAATGTAGTTCCAAAACATCTGTAGCACCAAGGTTGGTGACCTCTGGTTTAGGTAATAAACGGGACATAAACTGAGGCGGTTTCAGCAGGTGCTACTAATTAACCACTTTGTGTTGTTTGGCTCTTTCTTATCATGACGTCTGGTGGTAATAACCAAACCTCGAGCTACGCAACTCACTCATCTCCTCAGGACCTGATTCCATGTCATTAAACTGCAGCTACATGGCACGAGCGACGCGGGTTACATGCAGGTTGATTCATGGCGCGGCCATTCTGACCTCTACGGGTTTATATCGATTGCTTATAATGACACATATGGAACTTTCTCACATAACTTTCCACATTGTTTGGACTGAAGGTCGGATTGTAAAAGAGGATCAGTAACCGTTACAACATAGAAACGATTCACTTTACTAAACACTGGATTATATATTATCATTATATGTCTTTAAAGCGGCTTTAACGACACATAATAAAATGGATATTTCAGTTTCAGGGGATTTTGTGAAATCAGTGATTTATTAAAATGCAATCGTTTAATGGCGGCTCTTTAAATCCTCCGCGTCACGGAATCTCAGGTAAGTAATGGATTTAATGATCCCTATAGAGGCAAGTGTTAAATTATTTGGCATAAGCAGAATCTACTGAAACCAGCTCATGAAATGAAAAGAACAAGCTGTGACCAGTTGTAGGATCAGGAAGAGACCTTAAGGTGAAGGCTGGATCCTTCATGTCTATCAGCTCCTCCGGTAGCTTAACTGACCAGTTGTGATCTGACCCTTTATCCAGCACCTCTGGTTTAATTTACAGCAGGGTTGGGATAGAGTCCAAGGTTCTCCATCAGTCCATGGTGGGACCATCAAAGACTTTGAACCCAAGGTGACAGAGTTATTATGTCCATGATGAAGTTACTTAAGTCTATTTATAAAAAGTTGTCCAACCGTAATGAACAACCAAGCGCCTCACCTTCTAACCAGAGACTGAATGTACGTGGAAATAATGCCAAGTCTTCCTGCGGAAATCCTATTACTAACAGTGCGACTCACATTACTGATACCAGCCGGTTCCTCGAGATGAAGACCACAAATAAGGAGGTTTTCTCTCGCCTGTGGGAAGTTGGGCTCATTTAATGGGGAATCACTTCATGTTTATGTGTTAGTGTTTGTTTGTTTTTCATTCTGAACATTCCCATGGAATTTTCCTTTTCCGCGTCACTTGAATGTGAAATGCTTGAGCTCCTGGGGTTCTTCTCTTCTTCATCAGTAAAATCACATTCACAATCACTTTCTTCTAATAGTCTCATTAATTCCTCATCACAATAAGACTTTTTTTGCGCCGTTACTTTAAATCGCTCGTGTAATACTGGGCTGTAGAGCAATAGCGACATCTAGTGGTCACTTTATGCAATCGCGGCAAAGTCGTGTCAGAATTAATCCGACATAGGACTAGAGATGTAAAATTCCCGGAAATTTTAAAGCCATGGAAAAAAACTTTTTTCCCCAAAAAAATTGGAAATTTTCAGAAAAATTGTAAATAAGCTCCATACAATAGGTTTACAAGTTAAAATTAATTCTGTTTCACTTGAAATAAAAATCCAGTTTATTTAGTGACTTGAATCTTATTTTTTGTTTCAAATGGAATAACAAGCAAGGACTGTATGTGATAGTATGAGAAGAAGTAACTGTCCCTCCGTTTCCTGAAGTGCAACAATAACAGCAAAAAAACAGCAACATAAAAATAATATTGCGGTTATTCAGAGAAAGGTGAAAACCAGGAGAATTGGCAGGAGAATGAACAATATAGACCAAATAGACGATTTGGAAAGTGAGATAAATGGGAGACTTTTTCTGGTTTGGTTATTTTGAAATAGAGTTTTCACTTCTCCAGTCATTCTCCTGAGTTTCACCTTTGTTTGAATAGACCTGTGTATATATCAAATCTGCCCCTTAGCACCAATAGCAAAAAGAATAAAAGGAAGTAACTGCATTATTTGTATCTGTAGGATCTGGATGCATCAATATTTAAGCTCCATGTTGAGGTTTAACTTTCCAGCGCTGCTTTAAACAAATAAACTGAGAAAAGGAAACAAAAGACACAACATACACACTACATGCAATATTTAATCTCATTTTCTGTTTCTTCTTCCTCTCCTCCATATTTGTCATTTTCTCATTGATTTCTGCAAAGTTAGTTTGGTAATATGCAAACCAAATCAAGAAACAAACACAGAGCAGATTCTTTCGCAGCAGCAGCAGAAGATGCAGAATCTGCAGGGAGTGAGATGCAGGAGGGGTCAGAGGTCGTGTTGTGCAGAGACATTGTCACCATATTGCAGGAGGGATATGATTCGCAGAATCCCAGACAATGCTGGGGGGAACACTAATAGGGATCAAATAGGGACAGATTTAACCTCTTACCTGTCAATTAAGGCAGAAACTATCATCAACTGTATCCCAACAAGCACTGTAAGGAGGTACAAGATGGAGCTCCCAATCAAGCTAAACTGAAGCCTTTTCCCTGCAGCGCCCCCTAGAGGCTGAAATGTATATTTGTGTTGTCAGAGTATTGCATTGAGACGTGTTACTTGAATCGTATTCCAGGATTTGCTCGTCTTCAGCCGAGAGAACGAGTAATGATTTAACACTTTAAATAAAGTCTCAGACGTCTTTCATTAAGCTCTTATTGTTATATAGGTTTAATACCGTATCATTAGACATAATATATATCATTGGAAAAGAACACGTCACACACTTTGTTTTTTTTTATATTTTTCTGGAAAAAAACAAAAAATGACTTTGGAAAAAACCCCAAAATAAAACGTTTTTTTCCCCCAATTTTTCTGTTTTTTTCTCCAGGCTTCCCATCTCTACATAGGACCACAACCGGTAAAACGTTTTCTCGGATATATTCCGACACAGGACCACAAAGGGTTAAGGAAGCGGAAAACATGCATTTAGAGACAGCAGAGAGACAGTGACTCGATCCAGGAGAGCAGGAGAGAGATCAGGGGGGAGAGGTATATTTGGGTGTCTCCTCGTACAGATGGTGCTGGAATCCAAAGGATCTGATCAGTTAATCTAGAGAGGCCGAGTAGATCCAAAATAGAAGAGGGCCAGGACTGAACCTTGGGGCCCCCAACAGAGACAGGACGCAGGGAGGAGGAACTACCAGAAAAAGAGGCGTCTCCACAGGGGGGCAAGGGGGCAATTGCCCCCTTAGTTATTCCATGCCCCCCCCCACCAGAAATAAGCATCCAGCTTCCTTCAAATATTTGGACTGCGGTATCTCTGTCTGTGTGCATTGCATATGGACGATCTAGGCGTCATTGGAAAGGGCAGATTCTGGCCTTTCCAATAATATCCAACATGACTATATTCAGTGTAAACTAAAAGTCATAAAAAAATAATAAAAAGGTGTAGGTAGTAAACGTTTGCAGAGGGTTGAAATGGTTCAGCAGTGAAGGGGTGAACGTTCAGACTATACATTACATTGTGTATTACTTTAATTTTTGGTTTAGTTGTGTATTAAGGGTTAATGGGCAGCTTCATCCCTCACAGTATACATTTTATTTTTTTCCTTTCCACGCTGTTTATTATTTTTATTGTATTTCTCCTGGGTTTATGGAAGTTAGAATCTAAAGGGTCTTTTCATCTTTAGATCCTTTGCTTTTCGTCACATTTTGGGGAATTAGTTTCCCCGAAAATATTGCAATTTCCTTATTTAGTGAATGGTCAGTGTCCTTTGCTAAAATTTGCGTCGCTGAAGCAGCTATCAGACATTGGAGAAAACCGCCGAACTGCGCAAAGAAAATATTGAATTGAAGTATCAGGTTAGTTCAATAAAAAAAGTCTCATTGCGTCACATTACTCATAGCGTCACATTACTCATTGCGTCACATTACACATTGCGTCACATTACACATTGCGTCACATTACTCATTGCATCACATTACTCATTGCGTCACATTACTCATTGCGTCACATTACTCATTGCGTCACATTACTCACTGCATCACATTACTCACTGCATCACATTACTCACTGCATCACATTACTCATTGCGTCACATTACTCATTGCATCATATTACTCATTGCGTCACATTACTCATTGCGTCACATTACTCACAGCGTCACATTACTCACCGCGTCACATTACTCACCGCGTCACATTACTCACCGCGTCACATTACTCATTGCGTCACATTACTCATTGCGTCACATTACTCTGCGGTTTAGGAATCTTATTTATATATACTGTGGGGTACAGCTCAAATGGGGGGTACCCTTCCCAGGATAAAGGTAGTCCCAATCGCAGGATTTCTTTACAATGTACAGCCCTCTGTACTTTTATTCAAGAGCTGCATACAGGCCAAGAAACAAAACAAAACAAAACAATACCCTTGCCTGTCCGGCACTAACTAAACAGTTAAGGTTTTCCCTCACTACCGTTTCAGAAAACAAAGTGTATTCCAACCTTTCCTTTTTGCAGCCTGATCTCTGGTTCAGCTTTGCTCCCTCAGTAGCTGGTCTGAGTCCCAGGGTGGAGACCTGAATGAACCTCACTTCCTGCTTTTATTTCCCTCTAGCAGCATCCATCAATCAATTAAGCCTCCCCAGGGAAAACTGCAAAACCCGGAGATTTGTGTGCCCCGAGCTGAACCCAAACTCCGGCCTGGAGTGCTAGTCCCAACAATATGACAAAACTCGAGGGGAAACATACCGTCCCTCAAACCCCACTCCTCTCCTCCCGTCACATATCCCCCCCTCTGCTCCAGCCCCCGCGGCTGAGCAAATGCAACAATAGGGTTGGGGACCCGTGACAGCGCATCCGCGTTAGCCTGCAACCTCCCAGCCCTGTGTTCCACCGTGAACCGAAAGGCTTGTAAGGCCAAGAACCATCTCGTAACGCGGGAGTTTCTTTCCTTACTATTGCACATCCACTGCAACGGGCTGTGATCGGTGATGAGCCGGAACTGTCGGCCCAACAAGTAATACCTAAGAGCGTCCAGGGCCCACTTAATTGCTAAGCATTCCTTCTCAACGATCGCGTAGTTCTGCTCGTGCCTGTTGAGTTTCCTGCTTAGGTAGACCACCGGGTGTTCTTCCCCCTCCCGTACCTGGGATAAAACCGCCCCCAGACCCACGTTCGAAGCATCAGTCTGTACAAAATCCCCTGAAAAATCAGGGGCCACCAGCACAGGTTGTGTGCATAACGCCCGCTTCAAGTCTTTGAAGGCACTATCAGCCTCAGGGCTCCATCGTACCAACCCCGACTTCGTACCCTTTGTCAGGTCGGTCAATGGGGAGGCCATGGTGGCAAAATTTGGGACAAAGTGGCGGTAGTAGCCGGTGATCCCTAGAAAGGCCCGGACTTGCTTCTTATTCTGGGGCTGGGGCCATTTTTGAATAGCCTCCACCTTGTCGATTTGTGGCTTAACTAGCCCTTGTCCAATGACGTATCCCAAGTATTTAGCCTCCTCCGAGCCTATGGCACATTTCTTAGGGTTTGCCGTGAGACCTGCCTCCTTCAGCGAATCGACTACGGCCTGTACTCGTACCAAGTGCGTCTGCCAGTCAGGACTGTGGATCACCACATCGTCTAGATACGCGGCGGCATACCGTCGGTGTGCCTTCAATAGCCTATCCATTAACCTTTGGAATGAAGCAGGGGTCCCGTGTAAGCCAAAGGGCATTCGCGTATATTGGAACGACCCATCCGGGGTGGAAAAGGCGGTCTTTTCTCTGGCCCGGTTTGTCAGGGGTATCTGCCAGTACCCCTTTGTCAAATCCAAGGTAGTTATGTATCGGGCCGTACCCAGTTGGTCGATAAGCTCATCCACCCGGGGCATAGGGTACGCATCAAATCTCGATACAGCGTTCAGTTTCCTAAAGTCATTGCAGAAACGGATACTCCCATCTGGTTTTGGCACCAGCACTATGGGGCTCGACCAGTCGCTATGGGACTCTTCAATTATACCCAAGGCTAACATTTTCCTAATTTCTGCCGAGACGGCCTCCCGCCTGGCTTCTGGGATCCTATAGGGTTTAATATTTATGCGAACCCCAGGTTCAACCACTATGTCATGGTGAACCACCGTGGTTAGTCCTGGCATCTCTGAAAAGAAATCGGTGTTTCCCCTCAAAAATTCCTTCACCTCATTGCGTTGAGCCACCGACAATGTGTCGGCGATAGGAACCTCAGGTGTGGGGCGAGCCATGGGGTTTGAAGTAGCTGGGGTGCTCAGCAGGGCCTCCCGGTCCTTCCACAGCTTCAGGAGATTTATATGGTAGATTTGTTCTGTTTTCCTTCTACCGGGTTGGAGGACTTTATAGTTTACTTCACTTTTTTTTTCGGCTATCTCATAAGGGCCTTGCCACTTTGCTAGGAATTTGCTCTCAGCCGTTGGGACCAACACTAAGACCTTATCCCCGGGGTTGAAACTACGCATTTTCGCCCCCCGATTATACACCCTCCTCTGGGCTTCCTGGGCTTGCTCCATATGTTCCCTCACCAGGGGCATAACGGCGGCAATCCTGTCCTGCATCATGGACACATGTTCAATGACAGTCTTAAAAGGGGTGGTCTGACCCTCCCACGTCTCCTTGGCAATATCTAGGAGTCCTCTGGGATGCCTGCCATATACGAGCTCAAAGGGGGAGTAGCCCGTAGAGGCCTGGGGCACCTCTCGGATGGCAAACATGAGATACGGGAGTAAGAAGTCCCAGTTCCTCCCATCTTTGTCCACGACTTTTTTTAACATATTTTTTAGGGTTTTATTGAACCTCTCCACTAGCCCGTCGGTTTGGGGGGTGGTATACAGATGTGCGCAGATGGGAGATTTTAAACAACCTACACAACTCCTTGGTCACCTTCGACATAAAAGGGGTACCCTGGTCCGTTAGTATCTCTTTCGGAATGCCTACCCGGCTAAACACTTGGACCAGTTCTTTGGCTATGGTTTTGGCCGAGGTGTTGCGTAGTGGAATCGCTTCCGGATATCGCGTGGCATAATCCATTATCACGAGGATATATTGGTGACCCCGGGCAGACTTCACCACCGGACCCACCAGGTCCATGCCAACCCTCTCAAAGGGAACCTCTATGATAGGCAACGGCACCAGCGGACTACGACAATGGGGCGCGGGTGCGGATTGTTGACACTCCGGGCAGGACTCACAATAATTCTTTATATCTGCATGCAGACCCGGGCAGAAGAACCTCCGGCATATTCTTTCTTTGGTCTTTTCTACCCCTAGGTGTCCCCCCAGTACGTGCCCATGAGCAAGATCTAGCACCAACTTGCGGTATGGTTGAGGCACCAGTAGCTGTTCCACCACATCCTCCCCTTGTCTCACGACCTGGTACAACAAGTCTTTCCTTTGTGCCATGTGTGGGAAAGCTAGCCTCATATCTGGGTCAACGGGGTTATCGTCTATAACCTTTATATTCTCCCGGGCTCTGGCCAAGGTGGGGTCCTTCACCTGTTCGCTAAGAAAATCGTCCCTTCTGACTTCTAAATCAGGCACGTCAACCGAACCGTTCACCCCCCAGGGCCCGGTTCTTCTTCCTGCTCCCCAGCCATGACAGAGAAAGGAAAAGGTACACTATCCCCCTTTGGGACCCCCACAATGCCCTCTTCCGTATCCGGTTCAAACGGTTCGGGGTTAAGATTCGTGACAGGGTCCACACTATCTATTCAGAGGTTTTTCTCTTCCCATAAACTCCAAAACCGTGGAAAGTTCCTCCCGACTAGCACCTCATATGGCAGGGAAGGTACCACCCCCACAGACTGTGTCACAATCCCCCAGGACGTACCAATGTCTACCATGGCTCTCTGGTAGTTGCGGGTATCCCCATGGACACAGACCACACCTATGGTACTCGGGTGATACTTGATGGGGTCAACAAACTCGGGTCGGACTAAGGTCACTACGCTCCCTGAATCTAACAGGGCGGTAACCGCCTTCCCATCTACGGACATCTTACACATCTGTCTCTCAATATGCTCCTTGTGTGCAGCAGTGCATGTGAATTGAGCGAAGAAGGATAGGCGTTTCGGCCTCCCGGCATTATCACATTGCATTGGTTCGTCCATAACCGGACAGTGAGCAGCAACGTGTCCCATTTCACGACAGCGAAAACACTTTACGGTGTCGAGTCCCGAGGGTGTCCTCAAGAACCTTCCTGACCGATTCGGCCCGATCTTCAGACCCAAGCCTGGGGTTTCTTCCTCCCGACTAAAGGTCTTCTTAGACTCTCCCATGTCCTTAGGGCCGCCGACGAACTTGCCAAGTTTTTTAGGCACACCGCCTTGTGGTGACGTGGAATGTTCCAGTGCTGAGTTACTTTGTAAATTTGTGGCCGTGGTGTACCGCTCCACCATGTCTACAAGCTGGGTGGCAGTTTTTGGGTTCCCGTAGCGACCCATTTCCTCAGGGGGCCCGGAAGCGCCCGCAAATACTGGTCCATCACTACTCGTTCTACGATCTCCGTGGGGTCAAGGTCTCTGGCTGTAGCCACTTTCTGGTAAGGTGTACGAGGTCAAACATCTGTGACCTCGGGGCTTTTTCCGCTACATAGCGCCATTGGTGCACGCGCTGGGCGTGAACAGCCGTCGTTACTCCCAGTCTTGCTAGGATCTCCGCTTTCAGGGTGTCGTATTTCCGGGCCGCTTCTGGCTCCAGATCGAAGTAGGCCTTCTGAGGTTCCCCCTTTAGAAACGGTGGCAGAAACCGGCCCACTCCTCCTTCGGCCAGCCTTCTCGTTCGGCGGTTCTTTCAAAAGTAGTGAGGTAGGCCTCCACGTCATCCGTCGTAGTCATCTTCTGAAGGAACTGGTTGGCACTCTTTACTTTGGGCACCACCGGCTCGGAGACCGCACGGTTTTGTCTTAGTTCCATGAGGCCCTTGGCCAATTCCTAGAGTACCTCCCGGTCTTCCCGACGGTTCGCTCTGTCCGTTTGTTGGGCGGCTTGCTGAACCTCCAGCATCTGGCGGAGGAGATCCCGGTCAGCCTGCATCTGTCGGTTGGTCTCCTGTTGGGCCGCTGTGGCCTGTACCAGGGCTTTCACTACGTCGTCCATATCGTCACTTGTCATGTACTCCGGGCGTTGCCCGCATTCTCCACCATATGTGGGGTACAGCTCAAATGGGGGGTACCCTTCCCAGGATAAAGGTAGTCCCAATCGCAGGATTTCTTTACAATGTACAGCCCTCTGTACTTTTATTCAAGAGCTGCATACAGGCCAAGAAACAAAACAATACCCTTGCCTGTCCGGCACTAACTAAACAGTTAAGGTTTTCCCTCACTACCGTTTCAGACAACAAAGTGTATTCTAACCTTTCCTTTTTGCAGCCTGATCTCTGGTTCAGCTTTGCTCCCTCAGTAGCTGGTCTGAGTCCCAGGGTGGAGACCTGAATGAACCTCACTTCCTGCTTTTATTTCCCTCTAGCAGCATCCATCAATCAATTAAGCCTCCCCAGGGAAAACTGCAAAACCCGGAGATTTGTGTGCCCCGAGCTGAACCCAAACTCCGGCCTGGAGTGCTAGTCCCAACAATATGACAAAACTCGAGGGGACACATACCGTCCCTCAAACACCACTCCTCTCCTCCCGTCACAATACCTATTTAGGGCACTATCACCTGGTGTGAGCTAGCCTTAGCATTGGCGTGGTTTTGTGTTAGCGCCAGGTAAATTCAGTCTAGCACCGAACCAACAGATCGTTTGCCTCCCGCTACAAATGGCTAAAATCACTTAGGCCCCTATTACATTCTCTGCGCAATTGCGCTGCGCTTGCGCAGGGAAAAAAATGTTATCGCGCAAAAATTAACGTGGTATTACGATCAGAGCGCATTTTTTCTTCTTCCAAGATTTTTCGTGCGCAAATCCGATACGCAAAGCCGTTCGCAAATGAACATTGCGTGCAGGAATCGGTGGGCAGACTGTTTTATCACAGGATTTGTCAAGGGAATCAGCCAACAATCAATCACCCATTTCCAATAAAATATTTACAAACAAAAAAAAATGAAAAAAAAAAAATTAACAACCACCAGCCAAAAAAAATAAAAGTTAACAATGACACAATTTATAAATTTTAATGTTTGGGTATGTGTAGAATGTGTAACTGTGCTTTGCTGTATTTTTTTTGTTGTGCAGATTCATTTCGTTTCGCCCAGAACGATCACATTTACAGATACCACCTGATTTTCAAAGATGTTCCGAAAATGCGCGCAAACTTTCATTGCGCGAAGATTGTAATACCATCCGCGTACCAGCGCACGAACGCATTGGCGCTCACAATGTTAAGTATGGGATGCGCGCACGAACTTGCGCTCAAGCTGGGTTCGCGCAGGGTCACTCGCGTTGGACTTTAACACGCATCATTTGCACGAACATCGTAATATGACGTTCTGCGCAAATGGTTTTGTCCTTGGGCAAATGCGCATTTGCGTGCGCGCAAAACCAATGCGCGAGGAATGTAATAGAGCCCTTAGTGTGTTGCTATTAGCGATTCGTAGCGCAAGCTTTCTGTACTTTCCGCGTCCTATGGTTAACATGAGGAACACTAGAGATCTCTAGCGCTTTTGCAACTAACAGATCACTTTGGGCAATTTCTGGAGCGACGGTAATGGCTAAATTTTACTTCCTGCTCAACCCTGGTGTTAACTCCAAAAAACAGAAAAAAACAGATCCTCACCCAAAATTAACACTCAGGCAATGTAAAGGAAAGCAGCACAGGTGCCTCTTGGCCCTATACACCATAGTAATGGATCTGGTCAGCAATGTCACTGCTGTTGCAGTCGGCTCTATTATAAATGTATCCTTTATTGATGTATTCTAATATATTGCCTAATTCTAAACATTTTATGCTGGGGGTTTTTCACAATATGGAAGCAGTTGATTATTAGGGTGACCGTGTGGAGCATGTTTAAAGGGACACATGGATAAGTCTTGCCCTAAAACATGTATTATTTATATGCTGCTGCAGGGCAGTTATTGTGGCTTCATGGAATGGGTTTCCATGGCCGAGCAGCTGCATCCAAGCCATACATCACCAAGTGCAATGCAAAGCGTCGGATGCAGTGGTGTAAAGCACGCTGCCACTGGACTCTAGAGCAGTGGAGATGCGTTCTCTGGAGTGACGAATCACGCTTCTCCATCTGGCAATCTGATGGACGAGTCTGGGTTTGGCGGTTGCCAGGAGAACTGTACGTGTCTGACTGCATTGTGCCAAGTGTAAAGTTTGGTGGAGGGGGGATTATGGTGTGAAGTTGTTTTTCAGGAGCTGGGCTTGGCCCCTTAGTTCCAGTGAAAGGAACTCTGAATGCTTCAGCAAACCAAGACATTTTGGGCAATTCCATGCTCCCAACTTTGTGGGAACAGTTTGGAGCTGGCACCTTCCTCTTCCAACATGACTGTGCACCAGTGCACAAAGCAAGGTTCATAAAGACATGGATGACAGAGTCTGGTGTGGATGAACTTGACTGGCCTGCTGTCACGGTTCCCGGATCCCACCACGCAGTACTTAACCCCCAACACTCCACGAAACCCAGAAGCTACCAACAGTGTAGCTGTGAATGATCCCTATCTGTCTGGTCCTTAGAATTGGCCAGGTAAACTAGCTAGACAGAAAAGGGTTAACAATACAGAGAGGAGTCAGCCGAGCCAGAATCAGGAATACAGAGTTCAGAATGGTCAAATGGAATAGCCGGGTCGGTATCAGAGCAGTAGCGTAGTACAAGCAAATAGTCTAGGGCAACAGAAGGCAGAATGGTCAGAACACAAGCAGAGGTCAGTAACAGGTTAAATCAATATAGCAGTCAGGTACAAGGAGCTCAGGTATGGATAACCACGATCTGGCAACTTCTGAAACTATACTGAGGGTTTTTAAAGACCTTCACCAGACCACGCCCCCCACTCAAGCCACACCTCATGCAATCACCTCCCTGCCTGTCTCCATTTAAACCAGGCAGTGGTCAGCGAGCAGCATCAGACTTGCTGTCCTCAAGCACACAGGTAGGGCTGGAAGCCCCCAACGTTACAGTACCCCCTTCTCCACGGGAGGCCACCGGACGACCAACAGGACGAGCGGCAATACGACCACCAGGGCGATCGGGGTGCGAGGCATGGAACGCCCTGACCAACCTAGAGGCAGACATGTCGGAAGCTGGAATCCAGGACCGGTCTTCCGGGCCATAGCCCACCCAATCAACCAAGTACTGCAGAACACCCCTGCACAGCCTAGAATCCAAAACCCTCCTAACCTCATACTCGGATTCACCATCAACTTGAACAGGTGGAGGAGGAGGAACGACCCGCGTGTACCTGTTACACAACAAAGGTTTCAGTAGGGAGGTGTGAAAGACGCTGTGCAAGCGAAGATGTTTAGGAAGGGCAAGAGCATAAGCCACAGGGTTAACGCGGCGAATGATCTTATATGGACCAATAAACCGAGGTGCCATTTTCATAGAAGGCACCCGTAACTTCACGTTCCTAGTAGACAACCAAACTCTATCCCCCACGTTATAGGAGGGAGCTTGTAACCTATGCCTGTCAGCCTTGCGTTTCTGGACAGCAACATTGCGCTCCATATTTACGCGAATCTGTCTCCAAATCTCTTGTAGTTGAGTGAGATGGTCATCGAGAGCCGGGATGGCCTGTTCATTAAACTGAAGCGGTAGAGCCGGAGGGACAAAACCATAGATAGCAGAAAAAGGAGAGTGGCCAGTGGTCTCATTAACGGCGTTATTACGTGCATACTCAGCCCAGGGCAACAACTCCGACCAATTGTCTTGTTGTTGTGTGGTAAAGCAACGTATGTACTGCTCGAGACCCTGATTTGCCCTCTCTGCTGCCCCATTGGTTTGTGGATGGTATGCTGAAGAGAAGGCCAATCGCACCCCCATCTCCGCACAGAAAACCCTCCAGAAACGAGAGACGAACTGAGCTCCTCTGTCAGAGACTATTTCAGACGGAACCCCATGTATTCGTACAATCTCTCTAGCAAAGACAACCGCCAGTTCTTTGGCTGTAGGAAGCTTAGGTAAAGGGACAAAATGAGCCATTTTGGAGAAGCGGTCTACAACTGTCAGAACCACAGTATGACCTTTGGACTTCGGCAAGTCCACAATAAAATCCATAGATAGATGAGACCAAGGCCTCTTAGGCGTGGGTAAAGGCTGCAATAGACCGACAGGCAAGGTTTTACTGGTTTTGCTTCTGGCACAGACTTGACAAGCCAAAACAAACAGGCGTACGTCCTGTCGCATGGTGGGCCACCAGAACTGTCTGGAAATACTGGTAAGAGTCTTAGTAATACCAGGATGACCTGCTGGTTTAGAATCATGAAACATTATGAGTAATTCTTGTCTTTCCTTTTCAGGTACAAACAACATATCTGGAGGCTTATCAGGTGGAGCCCCCACTTGAGCTGCCTGGAGGCGTTCCAGGAAAGGCGAGGAGACAGACAAGACTGTGGAAGCCACGATACGTTCAGGAGGAACTACAGGATTGTGGTCTTGTGTATTAGATTCATATGGGTCATATTGACGAGATAAGGCATCAGCCTTTACATTGCGGTCACCTGGTCTGTAAGTCAATACAAAATTAAACCGAGACAGTAGCAATGACCACCTGGCCTGTCTCGAGTTCAAACGTTTAGCATCCCCGATGTACGTAAGGTTCTTATGATCAGTGATTATCAACAAAGGATCAAGAGTACCTTCCAACAAATGTCTCCACTCTGACAGGGCAGACACAATAGCAAGCAATTCTCTGTTGCCAATATCATAATTGCGTTCTGCTGGTGATAATTTTCTTGAAAAGAACCCACAAGGATGTAGTGGTTTCCCTGGAGATTCTCTTTGAGACAGGACAGCCCCAATGCCTATCTCAGAAGCATCAACCTCAAGAATAAACGGAATCCTGGGATCAGGATGCCGTAACACGGGAGCGGAAGTGAAAGCCTGTTTGAGGGCTTCGAATGCTTGTTTAGATTGAGAAGACCAGATCTGGTACTTCAGACCTTTACGTGTCATATTAATGATAGGAGAGGCTATAGCGGAATAATTCTTGATAAATCTCCTATAATAGTTAGAAAACCCCAGAAACCTCTGTATGGCTTTGAGACCTTGAGGAAGAGGCCATTCTGAGATGGCCGTGAGTTTAGAAGGATCCATCTCAAAACCCTCTGGAGTGATAATGTACCCAAGGAATTTCACAGTAGTAATGTCGAATAAACACTTCTCTAGTTTGCAATAAAGACCATTGTCCAGTAATTTAGCTAATACCTGTCTGACATGTGCATGGTGGGTTTTCAGATCGGGAGAGTAAATCAATATATCGTCTAGGTATACTATAACAAAGGTTTGCAAGAAATCTCTGAGCACATCATTAATAAAATCCTGGAATACCGCTGGAGCATTACAAAGACCGAAAGGCATGACCAAGTATTCATAATGCCCACTCCTGGTGTTAAATGCTGTTTTCCACTCATGCCCCTCTTTTATGCATATCAAATTGTAAGCTCCTCTTAAATCAAGTTTAGTGTATACTGCTGAACCTCTTAACCTGTCGAACAGTTCCGATATGAGAGGGATAGGGTACACGTTCTTAATGGTGATCTTGTTAAGCCCCCTATAATCAATACACGGGCGTAAATCTCCCTCTTTTTTCGACACAAAAAAGAATCCAGCCCCTGCTGGAGAAGAGGAACGTCGGATAAAACCTCTCTCCAAATTCTCCTTGATATACTCCTCCATAATTTGGTTCTCCTTTATGGAAAGAGGATATACTTTGCCTCGAGGAGGCATGGTACCCGGATGAATATCAATAGCACAATCATATGGTCTATGTGGGGGTAGTCTCTCTGCCTCTCTCTTATCAAATACAGCCCTGAGATCCGCATACTGTTCAGGAACTTCAGTAGACAATGGAGGGGCTGTGGGTGTGTTCAGGGCACCGACATGCTGAATGGGTATTAAACAAGTCCCAAAACATGCAGAACTCCAAGACAGTATCTCTCCTTTAACCCAATCAATAACGGGATTGTGTTTCACCAACCAGGGGAAACCAAGTACAACAGGATTGGAAGGTGAGTGGATAACTTGGAATATGATCTTTTCTTTATGCAAGAGACCAGTAGTAAGAACTACTGTAATCGTATCATGAGTAATCCTAGGGCAGGATAACGGCCTGCCATCTATGGCTTCAACGGCTAAGGGTGTCTCTCTTACAACCAGAGGTAGAGAAATGGAAGAAGCGTAGTTAACATCAATAAAGTTACCAGCAGCCCCAGAATCCACAAAAGCGGTGTTATGTGTGGTCTTGGTCTCCCAAGCCAAGGATACTGGTAACATAAGTTTAGTGTCTTTGATAGGAGACATGCATGTCACACCCAAGGCCTGTCTCCTCAGCTGCCTTAGGTGCGGTAGTTCCGGCTTATCATGCAGCTTAGGGCGAGTAGGACATTGAAATCGTACATGTCCCTCCAAACCACAATATAGGCACAATCCCTCACGAAAACGCCTTGTTCTCTCCTCCTCTGTAAGCCTAGTACGGCCTAGTTGCATAGGCTCTGAGGGAGGAAATAACTCTCTGGGTGGTGCTTGAAAGACAGGGGCCAACCTCGGTAACGGTCTCTTGGGTCTCTCTCTTGGAGTCCTTCTATCCCTTATCTGATTATCCAGATCTATACAGTAATCAATGAGTTCACACAATACCTCAGGTAGTTTACGTGGAGCTAATTCATGCATCAACGACTCTGATAACCCCTCCATAAAAGCCAGAACCAGTGTCTCATTTGTCCAGTTCACATCAGAAATTAAGGTTTTAAAATCTATGGCATAATCAGACACAGTCCTGTTCCCTTGACGTATGCGGAACAAGGATTTGCCGGCTATCGTGGCCTTTCTGGTAGGATTAAATGTACGTTGTAACTCGGCTATGAATTCTTTATAATCCCGTACAATAGGTCTTTCTGCCTCCCATAAAGGAGTCGCCCATGTCAACGCTCTGCCAGACAGATGGTTAATAATAAACCCCACTTTGGCAATGTCAGAAAAAAACATTTGTGGATTTAATTTAAAATGAATATCCACATGGACCAAAAATCCCCGGCACTCAGAGGGAGTACCGTCAAACCTCATAGGAGCGGTCATGTGTACCTGGGATGTCTGAACGACAGGGGGCTCAGGTATAGCAGGCGGGGGTGCAACCCCAACCGGTTCCAGGTGTGCAGTACGATTCAGGATAGTTTGTAAGGCAATGGCAAACTGATCCATCCTATGATCCTGCTCATCCTGTCTGGATACAAAGGTAGCCAAGTGCTGTGTTAAATCTGCGGGATCCATATTGGCCAGATCGTAATGTCACGGTTCCCGGATCCCACCACGCAGTACTTAACCCCCAACACTCCACGAAACCCAGAAGCTACCAACAGTGTAGCTGTGAATGATCCCTATCTGTCTGGTCCTTAGAATTGGCCAGGTAAACTAGCTAGACAGAAAAGGGTTTACAATACAGAGAGGAGTCAGCCGAGCCAGAATCAGGAATACAGAGTTCAGAATGGTCAAATGGAATAGCCGGGTCGGTATCAGAGCAGTAGCGTAGTACAAGCAAATAGTCTAGGGCAACAGAAGGCAGAATGGTCAGAACACAAGCAGAGGTCAGTAACAGGTTAAATCAATTTAGCAGTCAGGTACAAGGAGCTCAGGTATGGATAACCACGATCTGGCAACTTCTGAAACTATACTGAGGGTTTTTAAAGACCTTCACCAGACCACGCCCCCCACTCAAGCCACACCTCATGCAATCACCTCCCTGCCTGTCTCCATTTAAACCAGGCAGTGGTCAGCGAGCAGCATCAGACTTGCTGTCCTCAAGCACACAGGTAGGGCTGGAAGCCCCCAACGTTACACCTGCACAGACTCCTGACCTCAACCCGATAAAACACCTTTAGGATGAATTAGAGTGGGGACTGAGAGCCAGGCCTTTTCGTCCAACATCAGGGTGTGACCTCACAAATGCGCTTCTAGAAGAATAGTTAAAAAGTCCCATAAACACACTCCTAAACCTTGTGGACAGCCTTCCCAGAAGAGTTAAAGCTGTTCTAGCTGCAAAGGGTGGACGACGTCATATTGAACCCTATGGATTAGGAACGGGATGTCACTTAAGTTCA
This sequence comes from Leptobrachium leishanense, assembly GCA_009667805.1. Taxonomy (NCBI): domain Eukaryota; kingdom Metazoa; phylum Chordata; class Amphibia; order Anura; family Megophryidae; genus Leptobrachium; species Leptobrachium leishanense. The sequence continues at coordinate 7,759 of RXON01004012.1, read as the reverse complement.
TATGCGAGTCAAGGCAGGTGAGCCAATACTTTTAGCAATATAGTGTATGTGACGTGCGTCACTTTGGACTCGAAGTACATGGGCTTAGAAATGTATTTGGGAGGTGCGAGCCTGATGTTTCATATTGTTTTCCTGCCGTTTCCTTTGTTGAAGTCACCCTGTATCTACAATATTACATGCAGGGTGTTTGTGTTTCCTGTCTGCTCTATTTCCTGATGTCTGTTTACGTTAATATTCCCTTGTGTGCTTATTGGAGAGTATTGTTTCTGTGTACCTTCTCTCTGTATAGTGTACATCTCTATATTGGCTGTCTTCTGTATAGTGTACATCTCTATATTGGCTGTCTTCTGTATAGTGTAGAAAGATTCCGTTTGTTTTTCCTGCTTCACTCAACCTCCCCCTTCCCTCCTGTCAGGTCTATTCCATTGTTCTGCACTGATCTAATCTGTAGTGTATTCTGGAAGGGAGGGGGTTGTCCTTCAACTGTGTTTCTACCTGTGTGCTTTTTCAAATAAAGAGTCAGTTTTGTTTTGCTGCTCAACAACACTGGTCGTGCCTGGAGCTTTGTAGAGAGACGGATGGGGGCTGCTAAAGATGGATTTCGGGGTCCAGCTTAGAGAAAGTTAGCGTTTGACAGAGGTACACGGTCGGTGTGCCAGGCGGTCTGTCACAGTTTTAATGTTGTGTCTGATCAGTGTTTGCTTTAGGAAGCACCCACACTCCTGCTCGTTCAGAAGCTGTAACCATTAGGAAGAAGCTGCCGACCACAAGCTCCAATCTAGAAGGATCTGTGCTTTTTCTCCAACATATGGAGACCTCCAGCTACAGGTGAGTGAATAGACCACACAGGACGTGTCATGTGATCCTACAAGGAGCGGCGGGATTAGGTGTGAGCCGGGATTGTGTTTATTGTGTGTATAATGGCAATAAAGAGCTTCTTGTATGAAATCCTCACACAGGCCGTGACTTCCAGCGTCTGCTCTTAGGATAGGAAGAAGCTCACGGCTCTCACTTAATGCGCTGATTCTTAGCGGATCCTGCAGGTTTCATGAGATCTCACAGCTCAGATCTAGGTTTAGCAGAGAGTTTCAGTGAATGTGACCCAGGGATCTGTTTCCTGCAGAGTCACAGCTCAAACACACAATACCAGATATTCCACGTCTCTTAGGCTTGGGTCAGACGAACGCAGTATTAACGTGCGTTTAGCCGCACTTAATCACGGCCGTGCTAGCAGCAAATGACGTCCAATGCCGGGCAGTATAAGAAGAACGGCCGCACAAAAGTGCGGCTGCACAGCGAAAGTGGCAAACGAACGCATTATTTCGAGAAAGTCAAACCGCTAGTACTGACGTTCAGAGTGCGCTGCATCCGCTAGCGGCATGTGAGCGTGATTAGGAGACGTCAGACGCTGCTAATGTCCGGCCAACATAACGTCCAGACACAAAAAAGAGTTTTATTGGTGATCTGTACAAAATCATGGACGAAAATGCGCATTGTATGGCCGCTATGGCGTATTCCGTGAATAAATGCGTCCATTCGTTCGAACGCAGTTTTTCACGGACAACGCAAAAAATGCGTTAGTCTGACCCTAGCCTTAAAAGGAGGGTTTCACCTCACCATGAGTCACTGGTTCGTGAATAAACTCCTACACAGACAAAGGGAGAACTCAAATCAGGAACCTACAGGGTTAACAGGCAATCTTGTGATACAAAGTGTCCACACCCTGTGTGTGTGGAATGTGGTAAAACCCGACCACTGACTCCTGATAGGAGAAAAGTTAAGTTTCGTTTCTCATTCTGCTTCCAGCGATGGCGTCTGCTGATCTGAGAGACGAGCTGACCTGCTCCATCTGCCTGAACATTTATACAGACCCTGTGACCCTGCCATGTGGACACAGCTTCTGCAGGACCTGCATTGGGCATGTGCTGGACACACAGGAGGAATCTGGAGCCTATAAGTGTCCTGAGTGCAGAGCAGAGTCTCAGGAGCGTCCGGCTCTGGTGAAGAACAGGAAACTGCGGAACATCGCTGACAATATCCGATCTACTCACCCAGAGCAGGAGGAGGCCGGGATCCCCTGTACTTACTGTATTCAGTCTCCGGTACCGGCTGTTAAAACCTGTCTACATTGTGAAGCTTCTCTGTGTGAAAACCACCTGAGGGTCCACAGCAAGTCAGCAGAACACGTCTTAACTGAACCCACCACTTCACTGGAGAACAGGAAATGCTCCGTCCACAAGAAGGTCCTGGAGTATTACTGCTGTGAGGATGCGGCCTGTATCTGTGTGTCCTGCAGCCTGGCCGGAGAGCACAGGGGACACCAGGTGGAGACTCTGAATGAGGCCTCTGAGAAGAAGAAGGGGAAACTGAGGAATATTCTGCAGAAACTGACCTCACAGAGAGAGGAGGCCGAGAAAAGAGTCCAGAGTCTGGAGGAGCTCAGGAGACAAGTGCAAGGAGAAGCAGCCGGGGTAACAGAGCGAGTCACTGCCCTGATTAGGGACATCAGGAAACAGCTGGAAGCCCTGGAGAAGAGAGTCCTGAGTGAGATCTCCAGGCAGGAAGAGCAGGTCTCACTCCGAGTCTCAGATCTAATCCGGCAGCTGGAAATAAAGAAGGAGGAGCTGTCCAGGAAGATGGGCGACATCGAGGAGCTGTGTGACATGACGGACCCAGTAACTGTCTTACAAGGACGGGAATCAGACAGAGACGACTATTGTGACACTGAGGAGGACACAGAGACACGTGATATAAAGGTCCATGATGCAGGAGATCTGGATGTGGGTCTGATCTTCATGACCTTACACTCAGGCCTAGCTGGGATTGTGACCGGAATAACGAGACGGCGCCGTGTACTGGAGGCTTCAGACATGTTACTGGATGTAAACACGGCTTCAGACATGTTACTAGATGTAAACACGGCTGGTCGTTATGTTTCTGTATCAGAGGATTTGAAAACTGTTTCCTGGTCACGAATAAATCCGAGACGCCCAGAAACACCAGAAAGATTTCAGGTTTATCCTCAGATTTTAAGCTCCAGGAGTTTCTCCTCAGGGCGACATTACTGGGAAGTGGAGGTCAGTGAATCAGGGTGGTGGGTGGTCGGGATGACCTATCCCAGTATAGAGAGGAGGGGAGATCAGTCAGTGATTGGAGAAAATAACAAGTCCTGGGGTTTCGAGAAGACTGATAATAAAAAGTATTATATGAAACATGACAGTAATAAGATCCGGTTCCCTCACTCCTTTTCCTGTCATAGATTGGGGATATTCCTGGACTATGAGGTCGGACGTTTGTCCTTTTATGAGCTGTGTGACCCGATCAGACACTTACACACCTTCACTGCCGCCTTCACCGAGCCGCTCCATGCTGGATTCGGGGTATGTGGGGGTAAATCCTGGGTGAGAATCTGAGGATTTTGGGATTTTGTGTCAGTTAAAATGATTTCTAGGAGTGAAAACTCTTTAACCCATAGAATGCCTTGCTGGGTTTAGCTAATAATCCCATATTAAGAATAATTGTATAAAAAGAAAGGAATGCTTGTGCAGAAACATGATGGGATCCCCCTCTGATAATGGGCCGAGCAGGACATGAGATCCACCAACTGGCTCAAACATTACTGGAAAATCCCATTCTTAATATTGCTCTTAATGGAAAGTTTCTGGATCAGGTTGTGCAGATGTAAATGCTATTTCCCTGTGATTGCCGATTGGCTGAATGTTTAACCCCCTGATCGCTGGCTATTAAGCTGATCCTTTGAGATCTCGTGGCTTTGCTCCTGATTTATACTGATTGATTGATCATAGAACTGATACTCGCTGATAGATTTGTAATCAATAAATCTGATTTCTATTTCACACAAACGCCGCGTAAAGAATGACTTGTCTGTGTCCGTTCCCTCCAATCAGTGATGAGTATTTATATGCACAGGGGGGGCTCCGGGTACTCGGGTATCATTAATACATGTTACTCCCTGAGGTCACATGATGCTCGTGGTTTAATATACAGGCTGGAGGTCACCCAGGGGTTAAATAACAGAAAATCCAAAGCTAAAAGCAGGAGAAATACTCGGGGACAATTCCATGTATGTGACACAAAACAGGGGTATGGAGAGATGTGGTCGGGCAGAGATCGGGGCTGGCAGCGCAGGTTCAGAGTCGCTTGTAGACGCAGGAGAATCAAATCCCAAATAAGTATCAAATGCCAATACTCAGTGTACACAGAGAAATGACGAGTGAGGCTGGAAGCAGCTATATAAAGAATATAAGGCCACACGGCGCTATATAAATATCTGCTTCATGCGGATAAGATAGGTGACTTTATGCGGGAAACAATGTTTAAGCAATGCACAGATATTCCTGCAAAGTGCTGTGTGATTGGAAAGTCTGCTGTTACTTTGCACGTGATATAAAGTTATACATACAATGTGCACAGATCCAGATTAAAAACCTTATTAATGACAAATAGCAATTTAAATCATATTCTCTGAGCTCTGTCGCCACCTAGTGTCTAGAAATTGCATAGTTACATAGTTATATAGGCTGAAAAAAGACATGCGTCCATCGGGTTCAGCCTCTCACACATCACCTACTGCTGTTGATCCAAAAGAAGGCAAAAAACCCAGTCTGAAATGCTTGCCAAAATGCAACATAATGGGAAAAAATTCCTTCTTGACCCCAGAATGGCGTCAGATTTCTCCTTGGATCAAGAAGCTTTTACCCACATATTAAATATTATAACCCTTAATATTCTGTGTCTGCAGGAAGTCATCCAGTCGTTTTTTAAAAGTCTGTACAGACTCTGACCCAACCACCTCAACAGGCAGAGAATCCCACAGCTTTATTGTTCTCACCGTAAAATAACCCTTCCTATGCTTTAAGCTAAATTTTCTTTCTTCCAGTCTAAATGGATGACCCCTTGTCCTATGTATAGACCTGTTAATGAATAGGTTATCAGACAATGGTTGATAATGGCCCCGTGTATATTTATATAAGGTTGTCAGATCCCCTCTAAGGCGCCGTTTCTCTAAACTAAACAGGTTTAAGCTTGTTAGTCTTTCCTCATAACTTAACCCTTCCATTCCCCTTATTAATTTAGTTGCCCGTCTCTGCACTTTTTCTAGTGCTATAGTATCTTTTTTAAGACAGGTGCCCAAAATTGCACGGCATATTCAAGGTGCGTCTGACCATTGCTTTATACAGAGGCAAAATGATGTTTTCATGGCGAGAGTGAACTCCCCTTTTAATGCATGCCAATACCTTGCTGGCCTTGGCGGCTGCTGTTTGACATTGCACATGGTTACTTAGTTTGAAGTCTATGATTATTCCCAAATCCTTCTCCCGCTTGGATTTCCCTAACTCCGTACCATTTAGGGTATAAATTGCTTGTGTGTTCTTCACTCCAAAGTGCATAACTTTGCATTTATCTAGATTAAATTTCATCTGCCATTTAAGTGCCCAGTCCCCCAATCTATCTAAATCCCTCTGCAGCGAAGTAACATCCTGCTCAAAATGTATTACTTTTCCTAGTTTTGTGTCATCTGCAAACACTGATACATGACTTTCAATGCCTATCTCAAGGTCATTTATAAATAAATTGAATAGTATTGGTCCTATTACAGACCCCTGAGGGACACCGCTTACCACTGGTGTCCATCTTGAAAATGTACCATTTATGACCACTCTCTGTACCCTATCTTTTAGCCAGTTTTCTATCCAAGAACAAGTATTATCATCTAGACCAATTTTTCTTAATTTAAATAGTAACCTTTTGTGTGGAACTGTGTCGAAAGCTTTGGCAAAATCTAAGTAAATCACATTCACTCCGACCCCCTGATCTATACTTCTACTTACTTCCTCATAGAACGTAATTAGGTTAGTCTGACATGATCTGTGTTTCATGAAACCATGCTGATTTTTGCCAATTACATTATACCTCCCAATAAATTCCTGAATATTATCCCTTCGTAACCCCTCAAATACTTTCCCAGCCACAGATGTTAAGCTCACATGTCTATAATTCCCAGGCACACATTTTAAACCTTTCTTAAATATAGGGACCACGTCAGCTTTTCTCCAATCCTCTGGTACTATTCCTGAAAGAAAAGAATCTTGAAAGATTAAGAACAGAGGTTTACATATTTCAACACATAGCTCCCTCAGTACTCGCGGGTGAATTCCATCTGGCCCTGGGGCTTTATTAACATTCACATTGTTTAATTTGTGTAAAACCTTGTCCTGAGTCAACCAGTCACTTTGCATTAGTAAGTTTTTATTAATGAATTTCATGTCTCCTGTTATAGGTTTCTCTTTGATAAATACTGAAGAAAAATAATCATTTAAAATTTCTGCCTTATGCTGATCTTCAGTTAACAATAACCCTGACTCAGATTTTAGTGAACCTACATTTTCACTCTTGGGTTTTTTAGAATTTATGTACCTAAAGAATCTTTTAGGGTTGGTCTTGCTCTCTTTGGCTATTTCTTTTTCATTTTCTAGTTTAGCCCATCTAATCGCATTTTTACATGCTTTATTGGCTGCCCTATATGCTTTATAGGATGCCTCAGATTTATCAAATTTAAAAGCTTTAAATGCCTTCTTTTTATTTTTCATTTCCTTAGTTACCTTTCTACTAAGCCACATTGGTTTCAGTCTGTTTCTTTTATATTTATTAACCAGTGGAATATATTGTGACGTGTACTTTTCTAGTGTTAGTTTAAAGATATTCCACTTATCCTCAGTGTTTTTCCCATGAAAGAGTTTCTGCCAGTCAATGACATTGAAAGCTTCCTTTATTTTAATGAAGTTGGCCTTTTTAAAATTATATGTTTTAGCATGCCCCTTATGAATGTGTTTTTTTGAGTTTATTTCAAAAGTCACCATATTATGCTCACTATTTCCCAACTGTTCCCTTACATTAATATTTGAGAAAAGATCCACATTATTTGTTATAGCCAGGTCCAGACAGTTATCCTCTCTAGTTGGTGTTTCTACCAGTTGTGACATGAAGGTATCATTTAAAATGTTCAGAAACCGGATTCCCTTTGCTGAATTACTAGTCCCACTATCCCAATTAATGTCCAGGTAATTAAAATCTCCAATAATTAAAGTGCTACCATGATGTGCAGCCTTCCTAATTTGCTGTAACAGTTGTTCTTCCTCATCATTATCTATATTAGGTGGTTCATAGCATATGCCAACCAATAGTTGACTTCCCTGTTTTCCCCAACGAAATATTTACCCATAAGGATTCCACATTTCCCTCATCGCTTTCCAGTTGTGTAATATTAGGCTTTAAATCCTGCTTTACATATAAACATACTCCACCTCCTTTCTTATGTTTCCTATCCTTTCTAAACAATGTATAACCGTTTAAGTTTACAGTCCAGTCATTCGTTTCGTCCCACCATGTTTCTGTTATTCCTATTATGTCATATTGCTTAGTGTGTGCTATTACCTCTAGTTCCCCCATCTTGTTATTGAGGCTCCTTGCATTAGCAAGCATACATTTAATGTTGTCTCTACCCACACATGCTGAATGCGACTTTACATTACATGCCTCCACTGTTCTTACATTACCCATCCCCCTGGCTCCACCCCCCTTAGTCTGAGCTGAAACCCTTCCGCTATCTGCTCTGTCTCCATTTTGTAAGCTACTGTATCCCTCCTCCCTTCCACTAGTTTAAAGTCTCCTCCAACCTTTTAACCATTCTCTCCCCTAGCACAGTAGACCCTCTTCCATTCAGGTGCAATCCATCACG
>RXON01004011.1:0-20706 GCA_009667805.1 Leptobrachium leishanense | reverse complement strand
ATTACTGTGAGTTTTATTGCTGTGCAGTTCTGTGATATGCTCATACACAGTGCACATTTCTGTGGGTTTTATTGCTGTGCAGCTCTGATATGCTCACACAGTGCCCATTTCTGTGGTTTTATTGCTGTGCAGCTCTGTGATACGCTCATATGCAGTGCCCATTTCTGTGGGTTTTATTGTTCAACCAATTAGAGTGGCTGTGATCCAGTATACTTGACATGCGTGGCTGTTCTTTGTAAAAATGCTTGAATTTAAATATTTCATAAATTTTCTTTATCTCAATAGATACATTTGAAATGGTATACAAAATATACAAGTAGGCACTTGGTATGCACTTTTAATATAAAGAGAGGAAAAGGCGGAGCTCTAAGAGGAAAAGGTGGAGCTTTAAAATGAAGGGTGGGGATTAACCAGGAAAGGGTGCCTCAAATTTAAATTGGGGGGTGCACGAGTTTAGTCAGGCCTAGGGCAGCACAAAACCTAAATACACCACTGGTAGTATCCCTAATGCTAACTCAGACTCTATTGCCAAACCTAACCCTAACTAATCCTAAAACAAGCACAAATAGTGGCCTTAATCCTAATCCTAAAACAAGACAAGTAGTAACTCTAACACTAACCCTAACAGGAACACTAATCCTAAAGCAAGCAGAAATAGTAACCCTAATTCTAATACTAACCCTAACAGGAACACTAATCCTAAAGCAAGCAGAAATAGTAACCCTAACTCTAATACTAACCCTAACAGGAACACTAATCCTAAAGCAAGCAGAAATAGTAACCCTAATTCTAATACTAACCCTAACAGGAACACTAATCCTAAAGCAAGCAGAAATAGTAACCCTAACTCTAATACTAACCCTAACAAGAACACTAATCCTAAAGCAAGCATAAATAGTAACCCTAACTCTAATACTAACCCTAACAGGAACACTAATCCTAAAGCAAGCAAAAATAGTAACCCTAACCTGCAGAAATACCCTGCAACACCCCCTAGATGTAGCAAATGCCTTTAATGATTATTTTGTTGGATGTGCCACCACCCTGATTGCTAAGCTAGGAAATGACATGCAATCAGAAAGGCCGCATCCAGGTCAGGCCCCTCCAACTGTGCAAAGTCCCTGTATCAGACAGGAATTCAGTTTTAGACCAGTGCCTGTCAGTGTTGTTACTAAACTTCTCCGTAACCAAAAAATGAAATACCAGTCTGGACCTGATCAAATACCAGCAATGCTGCTGAAAATCAGTGCACCGGCAATTGCAAATCCTGTCGCAACCCTCATCAATGAATCACTGGCGACTGGATACATACCCAAACTCTGGAAGACTGCGAGAGTGGTACCTATCCATAAAAGTGGTGACAGTACTTTGGTATCCAACTACTGTCCGATATCATTGCTCCCTGTAATGTCTAAAATTTTGGAAAAATGCGTCTACACACAATTACGTGATTATTATCAAGGAAATTATAGATAGAACCTTTGTAGCGCATCAAGAATAGATTTAAAGGTAGACTTCAACAAAGAGGTATATCAAACATAAAGTGCTTCAATCTTAAGGTGACAAATATTCAATCAATGTACACATATAAAAGTGCAATGTGCCATAGAGCACAGTAAAGTGCAACAATATATAAAATTCCAGCAGTGTGATGGGTATAAGAGAGTCTATAAAGTGCAACAGTGTCCAAATGTGCAAAATGTGCAAATCCAATGATATCCAAAACAACAGTATGAATACAAATTTATGCTCCCCCAGAAACAAAATCCACTTTGGGATCAAAACAAAGACACGGTCTTATCCGTGTCTTTGTTTTCGATCCCAAAGTGGATTTTGTTTCTGGGGGAGCATAAATAAAGGCCCACCAGTCTACCTCATGTTTGACAAGCAGCATGAGCAGGTATGGTTTTCTATGCAGCAGCCTGTGGTTTCATTTTGGTTAGGACTCGCCCTTATAGAGGTGCCTTGACGCTGGCGGGCGAGCTAGTCTTATACTGGCCATTGATAAGAAACCAAACCTCTAATTGTGTTTAGTTTCACACGGTATAATTGGAGTAAGCGCAGATGACATTTTTTTCTTTGTTATGTTTGTGGTGGGATGGAAGTCCGCCTGCGGTCCTGCTCTATCTGACCCCCCCTTTGATGGCGTCCGGCCCGACTACCGAGTGGCACGGCACTCAGCATCTCGAGCGGCCTGGAGGATGAAATGGCATTGGTCCGGCATCTGGAGAGATGGTGCGGTGTTGCCTTGGGGATCCCGTTCCTGGGTTGAGTGGTGATGCAGGAGACCGCTGAGTGTCTCCTGCAATAGTGATTGTAGCTCTGAAATGAAGACACCAGACGTGGCTGTATGCTTTAAAACAGTGAACTGCATTTTATGGGTTTCAACAGGGTCATTTATACAACTTCATACAAACAGATTACCAACTCCCCTACCCACACAACCAGCACTGATTGGCTCCTTTCCCAGCCTCCTGTTCCCTATCAGGTCCCTTTCAGGCTCCCCCATTGTCCATGGGATTAGGCAGATGAGGTCTTGGAAAAGCCTCAAATCACCTGGCTTGCTGTATGCTCCATCTTGGGGCCTGAGATCCTTTGTCCTGTGAGACCATGCTGGGATGAGCAAAATGGCGACGGGGAAAAACACATACAAACGGTTTCTTTCATACTTTTACAGTCACATCCTACAGGGTACATTTTTACTACATCACACCAATAAAACCACATCTAGCAATAAAATAAGAGGTCCATAGGCTCACACGCAAAACCAAAACGAAAACAGGAAAAATGGTCTTTAAAAAGGGTTCAGTCTTTAGTCATGTGGCTCGCTGAAAAGAGCTCTCATGTCCGTTCCGTGACATTTCTCCCCCCTTCTAGAGTCCGACGGACACGGTTGGACCCCAACGGGTCGACTCAGGGAAGTCGGTGAACGGAGGTCTCCGGGTTCCTGGGCTGTTTTCCGCGATAATCCATCGGCGTTCCCATTTTGAGGCCCGGGCCGATATTGGATTGTGAAGTTAAATGGTTGGAGGGCCAGGCTCCACCGTAGCAGGTGGCCGTTCTCCCCAGCCACTCGGTTCAGCCACACCAGGGGATTGTGGTCAGTCATGACAGTGAAGGAGCGCCCATAAACATAGGGCTGGAACTTTCTCAGGGCCCAAACCAGGGCCAAACACTCCTTCTCCACTACGGCATATCCCACCTCCCTGGGGAGAAGTTTGCGGCTGATGAACGCCACCCGATGTTCCCCCCGTCGTCTCCCACCTGACTCAGCACGGCTCCCAGTCCAAATATGGAGGCGTCTGTATGGACGACAAAACGTTTATTATAATTCGGAGCAGCTAAGAGGGGAGCTTGGGTTAGGGCGGTCTTCAGTTGTTGGAAGGCCGCCTCGCACTCCGGGGACCACAGGACTTGGCGGGGTAGGGATTTTTTGGTCAGGTCAGTCAGGGGTTTGGTGAGGGTGCTGTACTGGGGGACGAACTTTCGGTAGTAGCCTGCGGTCCCTAAGAAGGCAAGGACCTGAGTCTTGGTCCCGGGGGTGGGCCAGTTGAGAATGGCTTCTATCTTGGCGGGTTCCGGTCGCTGTTTCCCGCAGCCCACCCGGTGGCCGAGGTACTGTACCTCGGACATCCCTATTTTACATTTCTCCGGTTTAAGGGTCAGGTTGGCGTCCTTGATCCACTCTAACACTACCCCTAGATGGTGAAGGTGTTCCTCCCAGGTTTGGCTGTAGATGGCTAAGTTGTCTAAGTAGGCACAGGCAAACTCCTGTAGGCCATCGAGGAGGTGATCAATCAACCGCTGGAAAGTAGCCGGGGCATTCTTCATCCCGAACGGCATGACCCGAAATTGGTACAGGCCGAACAGGTTGATGAAGGCCGACTTCGGGGTTGCCTCCTCTGCCAGGGGAATCTGCCAATACCCCTTACACAAATCTACGGTGGTCAGATAGTGCCCCTGGGAGATCTGATCTAACAGCTCGTCAACTCGGGGAATGGGGTATGCGTCAGTCGTGGTATAGTCGTTTAACCTCTGGTAGTCCACGCAGAACCGGGTGGTCCCATCCTTTTTGGGGACAAACACTACGGGGGAGGCCCATGGGCTGGCGGAGGGCTCGATAACCCCCAGCTCCAGCATCTCCTGGATTTCAGCCCGCATGGGTTCGTGGACTGTCTCCGGGAGTCGATAGGCTGGCTGCCGGAGGGGTCTCTGGCCTGGGGTCTCAACTTGGTGTAAGGCCCGGCTGGTATAGCCGGGGCGGGCGGAGAAGACCTCCTGGTGGTTGTGGAGGAGCTGTCTAATCTGGGCCTGTTTCTGGGGACCCAACTCCTCCCCTATCTGCACCTGGTCGACCCCTGCGGGCCGGTTGTCTATCCCGGGGAGATCTATCAGGGGAAACTGGTCTGCCTCCTCAGTGACCGGGGCACAAATGGCAGCCACCGTCTCCGGGCGCTCATGGTAGGCCTTGAGCATATTGATGTGGAACGTCCACTGGATCCTGGTGTCTGCGCAGCTGGCAACCACATAGGTGGTATCCCCCAGCTGGGTTACCACCCGGTAGGGGCCCTGCCAGGACGCCTGCAGCTTGTTCTGCCGCTGTAGTTTTAACACCAGGACCTTCTGCCCCACGAGGAACGAGCGTCTGCGGGCGGAGCGGTCGTACCACACCTTCTGCTGGGCCTGGGCCGTTTCCATGTTCCCTTGAACTAGTTCCGTGAGTTCCGTCAAGCGCTCCCAGAGCTCCAAGACGTAACTCAGGACTGGGAGCCCGTCTGCCTCCTGTCCCCCTCCCACTGAGCCCTAACTAGGTCTAAGGGGCCTCGCACCTGGCGCCCATACAATAACTCAAAGGGGGAGAATCCGGTCGATTCCTGGGGTACCTCCCGATAGGCAAATAACAAGTGGGGTAAGTATTTTTCCCAGTCCTTTCTTTCCTGGGTGAAGGCCCGGATCAGCTGTTTCAGGGTCCCATTAAACTGCTCGCACAGCCCGTTCGTCTGGGGGTGAAATGGGGCGCTGTGAAGGCGCCAGAGCTGTTGTGTCAGCTCAGCGGTAAACTGAGTGCCCTGGTCAGACAAAATCTCTTGTGGGAATCCTACCCGGGAAAACACCCGTAGGAAGGCATCGGCTATGGTGTCAGCCTGGATATTGGCCAAGGCCACAGCCTCGGGGTATCTGGTGGCGTAGTCCACCACGGTGAGAATATATCTCTTCCCGGTGGCACTGGAAGCGAGGCAGGGGGCCGATTATGTCGACCGCCACCCGACTAAAGGGTTCTTGGATAATGGGCATGGGGTGCAGCGGGGCTTTCGGGTGGTCTCCGGTTTTCCCTACCTTCTGGCAGACCGAACAGGTACGACAGAACTCTTGGGTATCCTCACTAAGGCGGGGCCAGAAGAACGCTCGGGTTAACTGGTGTCGGGTCTTCTTTATCCCTAAGTGTCCGGTGAGGGGGATGTCATGGGCCAGTCTCAGGAGTTCCTGTCTAGGGGCCTGTGGTACAATTAACTGCTTGTGGGGAACATGTTGTTTCTTGGTGCCCACCCTCTCAGTATACCTATATAGCAGCCCATCCTCCCACTTGATGCTATCGGTCCTGTCGCCTTCCAGGCCCTTGCCGGCCCGGTCTCAGTATCTCTCTAGGGTGGGGTCGGTCTGGGTCTGGTGTCGGAGGGTGCCTGGGGAGCTCCATGTGAGGGGGTGGTCAGTTCGAGGGGACAGGGTCGTATAGGTCAGGGTTTGGGGGGTTGGGGGGGTTTGGGAGGTTTGGGTCGTGGTCTCATAGAAACATAGAAACATAGAAAAATGTCGGCAGATAAGAACCTTTCGGCCCATCTAGTCTGCCCAATTACATGGATACTTTACCTGGATTTATCTTTTGTTTAGGATAGCCTTATGCCTATCCATGCTTGCTTAAATTCAATTGCTGTTTTGGCCTCTACCACTTCTACTGGAAGGCTGTTCCATGTATCCACCACCCTCTCAGTAAAATAATGCTTCCTGATGTTACTTTTAAACCTTTGCCCCTCTAATCTAAGACTATGTCCTCTTGTTTTGCTATTTTGTTTCCTTTTAATATACTCCCTTCCTCTACCTTGTGGATTCCCTTTACGTATTTAAATGTTTCTATCATATTCCTCTGTCTCGTCTTTTTTCCAAGCTGTACATGTTAAGATCATTAAGCCTTTCCTGGTAACTTTTCTCCTTCAAGCCGTACACCATTTTAGTAGCCCTTCTCTGAACTCTCTCTAAGATGTCTATATCCTTCTGGAGATACGGTCTCCAGTACTGCACACAGTACTCCAAGTGAGGTCTCACCAGTGCTCTGTACAGTGGCATGAGCACTCTTCCCTTTTTCTACTGCTCACCTGGGTCCCGATTGGAGTGCCGTAGTTGTTGCGGTGGCTTTGTTGCTGAGTGGTCACCGGGGCTGCTGCATCCGTGGCGTAGGCGGAAACTAAGCGTCCCAGGTCGTTGCCGAGGAGGATTTCAGCCGGTAGTCAATCCAGTAAACCACCCTCACGGATCCCTCCCTGAACCCCAATCCAGGTGGACTCGGGCTGTAGCGAGTCGGAGCACTTTCCCTCCGGCCACACGGACAGCGTCAGTGTGGTCCAATCGGTCCTTTTTCTGTATTAAATGGGGTCGTACGAGGGTGATGGTGGCGCTGGAGTCCCGGAGGCCCTCGGCGGCCGTCCGTTGATCCACACGGCCTGTCGGTGGTGTTGGCGGTTGTTGGCCGAGGCAGCCTGTACAGGGTCGGCCTCGTGTAACATCCCCATTCTTCGGGGAGTCCAACCACGGGGTTTCGGTGTGGTAGCAGTGAGCTGCGGGTGGTGCTCGGGTGGGGGCCCGCGAAATGGGGGGGGTCGGTGGGGGCAATTCAGGCGGTAGTGCCCCACCTGGTCGCATCCGTAACAGCGGACGTTGGCCGCCGAGTGTCACGGTGGGTCAGGGGATGGGGCGCCTGGCAGCAGCTTCCTCGCTGCTCGCTGGCCAGGCGCCGAATGTAAACGCTTCCGGGTGCGCTCACGTGGGACCGCCGAGGGGCGGGGCCTGGCGTTATGACGCGGACCCGCCGGGTTAAAACCAGTCTCACCACTATAACGGTGCCTGGCTGACGTGGTATTCACTTCCCGCAGAGCTCTTGTGAATATTTGGCTATTACCTGTGTATGACTCTTGGCATTGGCAAACGAACCCTCCTGTGTATGACCCTTGGCATTGGCAAACGAACCCTCCTGTGTATGACCCTTGGCATTGGCAAACGAATCCTCCTGTGTATGACTCTTGGCATTGGCAAACGAACCCTCTGTGTATAACCCGTGGCATTGGCAAACGAACCCTCCTGTGTATGACCCTTGGCATTGGCAAACGAATCCTCCTGTGTATGACCCCTGGCATTTGCAAACGAACCCTTCTGTGTATAACCCCTGGTATTGGCATTTACTCTGCTCTTGGTTCTGCCTTAACGTTGGTACCGAGGTCAGTCTATGTGGCACCCTAAGCACACATCAGATTACCTCTGCTAATACTAAAGTCCTAGGGAGGACTTGTACTCTGGTCTGTACCTTTGTCTGGTGTTTTCCTTTCTTTATCTGTTACCTGCTTAATCGTCTATATAGCTTTGCCGACCATTCAAGGATCGGAAGAGTAGAGAGTGAGCTACATAAAGAGATCAAACTATCTTGGTAGTCAGAAAGATTCGTGACAGTACTCTATTCCATACCTCTGTCTGGTGTTACAACCTTGTTTATCTATTGTCTGGTTAATTGTCTTTCTAGTTTTGCCGACCATTCAAGGATCGGAAGGGTAGAGAGCGGTCTGCGTAAAGGGACCACTATTTTGGTAATCAGAGGGATCCGTGACATTACGTCAGGGCCAATGGATCCCGCAGACCTCTCTAACCAGCTGGCACGTATCGCAGCCAGACAAGAGGAACAGGACCATAGGATGGACCAGATTTCTCTCGCTCTGCAAACCCTGTTAAATCGGTCCAATACAGGTACCACAAACCCTCCAGATCAGTATTACCTAGGGTCAGTTCCGTCCCCCTGAAGGACATAGGCTTAGTATGAAGGCACCCCTACGCTATGATGGTACACCAAGCCTATGCCGGGGTTTTTTGACTCAACTCGAGATCTTGTTTGAGAACAATCCAGGTTCTTGTATGTCTGATAAAGCCAAAGTAGGATATCTGATTAATCATTTAACAGAAAAAGCTTTATTGTGGGCTACGCCGTTGTGGGAGAATAGGAAACCCATCATTTTATGACTATGAGGGTTTTACCTCTGAGTTAAAACGTACCTTTGATCCCTCTAGAAGGGCTACCAATGCGGGTAGGTCCTTGTTTCACATCAAACAAGGTAATAAGAGGGTCGCCGACTATGCCATAGAGTTTAAGACTTTGACTTCTGAGGTACTTTGGCCGAACGACGTTTTAACCTTAGCCTTTACCGAAGGCTTGAACGAGGCTTTTATGTTTGAGCTGGCTCCCTTAAAATTACCAGAAAATCTAGACCACCTGATAGATTTCTGTATAGCCATGGACGATCAAATCAGGGAAAGGAGACACCCCAGAGATAGACCCCGAAGGGTCTTGCCTCCTTTACCCTCATTACCCAGACACACCAGTACGTCAGGTAATTCGGAGAATGTGAAAACATTTGCCAGTCGTTGAACCCATGCAAATAGGGAAAACGGGTATTTCAGAAGCAGAAAGAGCGCACAGAAGAGAAAAAGGGCTCTGCTTCTATTGTGCAGGGGCAGATCACTTCCGCCTTCAATGTCCTCAGAGACCCAGGGTTAGCAGGGCTGAATATAGCAAATTAGGACTCAGAACAGGAAATACCCAGGTTATCGGTTCTCTGTATGCCTCCTTTGTGGATAATGAGAAAAAAAATCCAGGATTCTGTTACCGATCTCCCTAACCTGGGAGGGGGTTCACCTCAAGACTGAGGCGTTCTTAGACTCTGGGGCCTCAGGCAATTTTTATGGATAAGAATTTTGCTGCCAAAAACCTCTTACCTCTGGTTCTCAAGGAAAGACCTCTAATGGTGGAGGCCATAGATGGTAAACCCCTGTCATGTCCACATATCACTCACGACACAGTCGATGTATGTATGAAACAGGAGTTTTGCACCAGGAAACAATAAGATTTCAAATTATTGAATCACCCTCATGTCCTGTCGTTCTTGGGTTTCCATGGCTAACAGAGCACAACCCAGTTGTCGATTGGGTCCAGAGAGACATAAAATGTTGGGTCAGAGTTGTCAGTCTAAGTGCCTAGGCAGAGTCAATGTGATTGGTAGCCTCAATATTGCCACAGCCCCTCCTTTGTCCACAGAGGTCCCTGAATGTTACCTGACATTAAAGGAGGTGTTCCTCTAAAGCCAGGACTGAGGTCCTACCACCACATCGTCCATATGACTGTGCTATTGATTTACTCCCCGGTACGATGCCTCCTAGGGGTCACGTATACCCTTTATCACAAAGAGAGAACGACATTATGGAGGAATACATAAGGGAGAACCTGGAACGAGGATTCATTAGACGGTCCTCCTCTCCAGCAGGAGCAGGTTCTTTTTTTGTTTCCAAAAAAGAGGGAGATCTGCGACCTTGCATCGATTATAGAGGTTTGAATAGATCACTATAAGAAATGCATATCCCATACCTCTCATAACAGAATTGTTCGACCGATTAAAAGGGGCCCGTGTCTATACTAAGCTTGATTTACGCGGAGCGTACAACCTGGTCAGGGTTAAAAAGGGAGACGAATGGAAAACGGCTTTTAATACACGTAGCGGCATTATGAATACCTGGTGATGCCTTTTGGGTTGTGTAATGCGCCGCCGTCTTTCAGGACCTTATAACGACACTCTAAGGGAATTTCTGCAAGAATTCGTCATAGTATATCTGGATGATATCCTGATATACTCTCCTGATGTGGACACTCATCATGTCCACGTGAAACAAGTATTGAAAAAACTATTGAAGGCTGGATTTGTATTGTAAGCTAGAAAAATGTCTATTCGACATAGTAACTGTGCAATTCCTTGGTTATATAATAACCCCTGAGGGTTTTCAAATGGATCCTAAGAAGCTCTCAGCTATTCTTGACTGGCCTCTACCCCAAGGACTTAAAGGCCATTCAGAGGTTTCTGGGTTTACGAACTATTACCGAAGGTTCATTAAAGATTTTTCGGCCTTGGTGGCTCCCTCACGGCTATGACAAAGAAAGGGGTGGAAATCAGAAATGGACACCTCAAGCCACTCAAGCCTTTGGGCACTAAAGCAAGCATTCACTACTGCCCCTGTTCTCCGACATCCAGATCCGGCTCTGCCTTTCCAAGTAGAAGTTGACGCCTCCGAACTAGGTCTTGGTGCCGTCTTGTCCCAAAGGGAGGCTCCTGACAAACCCTTGCATCCATGCGGCTTCTATTCTCGGAAGTTGTCCCGGCAGAAGAAGAACTATGACATTGGAAATAGAGAGTTGTTAGCAGTCATCTCGGCCTTGGCCGAATGGAGATTACTTATTAGAGGGTCTAAGGACCCCATCGTTATCATAACCGATCATAAGAAGAATCTCACGTACATTGGAGATGCCAAACGTTTAAATTCCAGACAAGCGAGATGGTCATTGTTTCTTTCAAGTTTTAATTTTGTGCTTACCTATAGACCTGGGTCCAGAAACATTAAAGCAGACGCATTGTCGA
This sequence comes from Leptobrachium leishanense, assembly GCA_009667805.1. Classification (NCBI taxonomy): domain Eukaryota; kingdom Metazoa; phylum Chordata; class Amphibia; order Anura; family Megophryidae; genus Leptobrachium; species Leptobrachium leishanense. Next base: position 9,988 of record RXON01004011.1, on the reverse strand, counting down.
GACAGTATGAATCTTATGAACATAATATCCAAGATCGGCATCCATTGTACCCCAGGAAAGGATTATAGCCGCTACCACGATTAGTGTCTCGTCTCCTCTAATAAAAAGGTTGCAGACCGTCCAGGGTGCAGCTCCTGGGGAAAACCTCCTGCGAGACTCTTTGTACCTGAGAACGAAAGAGAGGAAGTAACTTAACATCTATCATGATAACAAAACTTCTGGGCATATGGGTATCACTAAGACTGTGTCTAGTATCAGTAAACTCCTCTGGTGGCCCACGTTGCGCCGAGATGTCAAAGATTACATTGCCGTGTGCGAGGTATGCACAAGGCAGAAAAGTCCCAAAACAGCACCCATTGGCTTACTCCAGCCTTTGCCGATCCCCTCCCGACCCCTGGTCACATGTAGCCATGGATTTTATAGTAGAGTTACCTGAGTCAAGAGGGAATACAGTGATACTTACGATCATAGATCGATTTTCCAAGATGGGCCACTATGTTCCTCTTCGGAAACCTACCTTCGGCAGCTGAACTGGTGCCCATTTTCATTGCCAACGTGGTCCGCATACACGGTGTCCCTCTGGAGATTGTCTCTGATAGGGGGACCCAATTCATCTCCAGATTCTGGAGAGGGTTTTGTAAGAACGTGGGGATAGACCTCTCTTTCTCTTCGGCTTATCACCCCAGAAACGGAGCAGCAGAACGAGCAAACCAAAATATAGAGAAATATCTCAGGTGCTTTATCTCAGAACAACAAGATAACTGGTCAGACCTGCTACCATGGGCAGAATATGCTTTGAACAGCGCAGTGAGTGAATCCACAGGACATTCTCCTTTCTTCGCTGTTTATGGTTTTGATCCTCCGTGCTTCCCGCTACGTTTCCTGATACCACGATTCCTGCTTTAGATGAGCAACTGGCATCATTGAAAGAGACTTGGGGGAGAGTGAGACGGGCACTGGAGGAGAGTAGTGCCATCCAGAAAACTAAGGCCGACAGACACAGGAGGCAGGCACCCGTGTATCAAGTTGGGGACAGGGTTTGGCTTTCTTCACGTAACATCAAGCTCTTAGTGCCTTCCATGAAGTTGGCTCCTAGGTATATCGGCCCCTATAAGATTCTACAGCGACTCAACCCTGTCTCCTATGCTTTGGCGTTACCCCCCCATTTTAAGATACACAATGTGTTCCATGTAAACCTTTTGAAGCCGTTGTTATGTAACCGGTACACCAAGGTCCATGCTCCACCGCCTCCTGTCTCTGTGGAGGGCGAGGAGGAGTTCGAAGTTAAGGCCATTCTGGGTGCCAGGATGTCTAGGGGGTCCTTGCAGTACTTGGTCGATTGGGTGGGTTACGGTCCGGAGGATCGTTCTTGGATACCGGCTGCGGAAGTCCATGCTCCTAGGCTAGTGAAGGCCTTCTATTTGGCGCACCCCCCGTGCCCCTGGGGGTCGTCCAGTGGCCGCCCCTGGAGGGGGGGTTCTGTCACGGTGGGTCAGGGGATGGGGCGCCTGGCAGCAGCTTCCTCGCTGCTCGCTGGCCAGGCGCCGAATGTAAACGCTTCCGGGTGCGCTCACGTGGGACGCCGAGGGGCGGGGCCTGGCGTTATGACGCGGACCCGCCGGGTTTAAAACCCAGTCTCACCACTATACCGGTGCCCTGACGTGGTATTCACTTCCCGCAGAGCTCTTGTGAATATTTGGCTATTACCTGTGTATGACTCTTGGCATTGGCAAACGAACCCTCCTGTGTATGACCCTTGGCATTGGCAAACGAACCCTCCTGTGTATGACCCTTGGCATTGGCAAACGAATCCTCCTGTGTATGACTCTTGGCATTGGCAAACGAACCCTCCTGTGTATAACCCGTGGCATTGGCAAACGAACCCTCCTGTGTATGACCCTTGGCATTGGCAAACGAATCCTCCTGTGTATGACCCCTGGCATTTGCAAACGAACCCTTCTGTGTATAACCCCTGGTATTGGCATTTACTCTGCTCTTGGTTCTGCCCTTAACGTTGGTACCGAGGTCAGTCTATGTGGCACCCTAAGCACACATCAGATTACCTCTGCTAATACTAAAGTCCTAGGGAGGACTTGTACTCTGGTCTGTACCTTTGTCTGGTGTTTTCCTTTCTTTATCTGTTACCTGCTTAATCGTCTATATAGCTTTGCCGACCATTCAAGGATCGGAAGAGTAGAGAGTGAGCTACATAAAGAGATCACTATCTTGGTAGTCAGAAAGATTCGTGACAGTACTCTATTCCATACCTCTGTCTGGTGTTACACCTTGTTTATCTATTGTCTGGTTAATTGTCTTTCTAGTTTTGCCGACCATTCAAGGATCGGAAGGGTAGAGAGCGGTCTGCGTAAAGGGACCACTATTTTGGTAATCAGAGGGATCCGTGACACCGAGTTTTGACGGCTCGCCGGTCTGACTGCGGGCCAGCGGGTCGACGGCTCCGGGGGAGGGGCGGGTAGTGCGGGTTGAGGGGGTGGGGGTCGTTCACCCCCGTTGGGTTTCCTCGTATCTGTGTACTCGTCTGCCCAGGTAGCAGCTTGCTGCACCGTCTGGGGTTTCTTGTCCCGTACCCACTCCCGTACTGCTATGGCGGTGTGTTCAAAAAATTGTTCCAGTAGTAGCAGCTGGGTGATTTCTTCCACCGTTCTGGCCTTGCTCCCCAGGAACCAAGTCTTTAGGTCTCGTTGTAGCCGATGCGCCCACTCTACATGCGTTGTGCCGTTGGGCCGGCGTGAGTTTCGGAACTTCACCCGGCTGGCTTCAGGAGTGATGGCAAAGCGGCTCAGTAAAGCTTGCTTTACGTAGTCATAGTTCTTGGCCTCTTCGTCTGGAACGGTCTGATACGCCTCTGCAGCTCGACCTGTCAATTTACAGGCCAGAATACTGACAAGCGGAGCGTTGGACCTCATGTACCTGGCACAACCGCTCAAAGTCCTGGAGGAAGCTTTCAATCTCTTCCTCCGCCTCACTGAAGGTTTTAAACGCCTGGAAGGGCACCTTCCGGCCGCTGATTGTTCTGGTTGGGCTCTCAACCCTATGGTTCTGCATTTCGGCCAGCCGAAGTTCATGCTGGCGCCCCTTGTCTCGTTCCTCTTCCTGCCGGATCTCCTGGATGGCGTTGTGTATAGCGGCTTCTGACGGGGCGGTTTCGAAGAGGGCTACCCACTCCCGCACTTTCCTTTGGAAGGGATCTTCTGGGACCAATGCCTGGGTGGGTGGTAAGGTTGGCGTGCCCACGGCTCCCTGGTCCATTTCCTGCAGTTCCTCGATCAGGGCGGCTTTACTTTTTGAGCCCGGGGTGCCTCCTCGGCTCTCCAGGATGCCCCGCAGGGTGTCTTTTTTGTAGTTGGCGTACCCTGCCATGCTGAGTGCTTTTTCTGGGGGTTCAAAGAGCAATCCCAACGCTGCCACCAATGTGGCGGGATGGAAGTCCGCCTGCGGTTCTGCTCTATCTGACCCTCCCTTTGATGGCGTCCGGCCCAACTACCGAGTGGCACGGCACTCGGCGTCTCGAGCGGCCTGGAGGATGAAATGGCGTTGGTCCGGCGTCTGGAGAGATGGTGCGGTGTTGCCTTGGGGATTTCTGGGTTGAGTGGTGATGCAGGAGACCGCTGAGTGTCTCCTGCAATAGTGATTGTAGCTCTGCAATGAAGACACCAGACGTGGCTGTATGCTTTAAAACAGTGAACTGCATTTTATGGGTTTCAACAGGGTCATTTATACAACTTCACACAAAAACAGATTACCAACTCTCCCCACCCACACAACCAGCACTGATTGGCTCCTTTCCCAGCCTCCTGTTCCCTATCAGGTCCCTTTCAGGCTCCCCCATTGTCCAGGGGATTAGGCAGATGAGGTCTGGAAAAAGCCTCAAATCACCTGGCTTGCTGTATCCTCCATCTTGGGGCCTGAGATCCTTGTGTCTGTGAGACCATGCTGGGATGAGCAAATGGCGACGGGGAAAAACACATACAAACGATTTCTTTCATACTTTTACAGTCACATCATACAGGGTACATTTTTATTACATCACACCAATAAAACCACATCTAGCAATAAAATAAGAGGTCCATAGGCTCACACGCAAAACCAAAACGAAAACAGGAAAAATGGTCTTTAAAAAGGTCTTTAGTCATGTGGCTCGCTGAAAAGAGCTCTCATGTCCGTTCCGTGACAATGTTCTACAAATGTTGTTGGGCTGGATGCATTTGGTGGTTGCAGCCAACCCTTCGGGGAATAGGCGCGACCCCACCCCTCCTGCACTATATAATAAAATAAGCCTTCAAAACACGTTTAACCCCTTAGTGACCGGGCGGTTTTACACCAAATCCGTCCTTTAGTGACCGCTGCTGTTTTTACGTTTCTGCGCTGTTAAGTGTTTACGTCAAATTTTCCTCTTACTCGTTTATGTAACCCACACATATTTTTACACTGTTTTTCTCGTCATTAAATGGACTTAATAAAGATAACCAATTTTTTTCATCATTTCATATAATTTACTATAAAAAATATTGTGAAATATGACACAAAATTGAAAAAACACCAACTTTTTCGAACTTTGACCCCCAAAAATTTCTTACGTATCAACAACCGTCAAAAAAAATTAATTCCTTAGTAGTTTCTAAATTTAGTACTGAGTTTAGCAATACCCAATGTTTACATATTCCTCGCTTTTTTCCTTATTTTATGCAACAATAAGTGCAAGTAGCACTTTGCCATTTCCAAAGAGTTTTATTTTCAAAACTAGTGCTAGTGACATTGTAACACTGATATCTGTCACTAATTCCTTGAATAACCCGCCACATATACATATTTTTTTTTTAAAGTACACAAATCAAGGTATTAAACTTGGGGTATTTTGACTCTTTCCATGCAAACCATTTTTACCACAAATCTATGCCAAAGTTTGAGAAAAAAAAGTTTTGGTGATTTTTTTTTTTTGAATGCAATTTAAGAATACATGTACTGTGAACTTTAAGGTTTACTGCCAAAAAACACCCAAATATGTTCAGCAACATCTTCTGAGTAAATTGATACCACCCATGTATAGGTATGTCGGGTCATTTGGGGGCTAATAGGCCTTATTTGGGGGTGCGCATTTCAGTTTTCCAACTTGGAATTTTCACATTTCGTCATCATGCACCCCCTATTTGGACATTTTTGAGCCGGCCAAAGTAATTTACCCCCATCAAACCATATATTTTTAGAAAGGGCACACCCTAGGGTGCTTCAAAGAGTTGTATTTTAACACTTCCATGCACTAGCTCTATGTCAAACTTTCAGGTAGTCACTTTTTGGGTATTTTTTCACACACATTGTACTTTAGGCATGAATTGTCAAATCCAGTTATGGGTTACTGCCAAAAAACCCCAAAATATGTTCACAACATCTTCTGAGTAAATTGATACCACCCATGTATAGGTATGTCGGGTCATTTGGGGGCTATAGGCCTTATTTGGGGGGTGCGCATTTCAGTTTTCCAACTTGGAATTTTCACATTTCGTCATCATGCACCCATGTCCTATTTGGGACATTTTTGAAGCCGGCCAAAGTAATTTACCCCCATCAAACCATATATTTTTAGAAAGGGCACACCCCAGGGTGCTTCAAAGAGTTGTATTTTAACACTTTCCATGCACTAGCTCTATGTCAAACTTTCAGGTAGTCACTTTTTGGGTTATTTTTTCACACACATTGTACTTTAGGCATAAATTGTCAAATCCAGTTATGGGTTACTGCCAAAAAACACCCCAAAATATGTTCAGCAACATCTTCTGAGTAAATTGATACCACCCATGTATAGGTATGTCGGGTCATTTGGGGGCTAATAGGCCTTATTTGGGGGGTGCGCATTTCAGTTTTCCAACTTGGAATTTTCACATTCGTCATCATAGCACCCATGTCCTATTTGGGACATTTTTGAAGCCGGCCAAAGTAATTTACCCCATCAAACCATATATTTTTGAAAGGGCACACCCTAGGGTGCTTCAAAGAGTTGTATTTTAACACTTTCCATGCACTAGCTCTATGTCAAACTTTCAGGTAGTCACTTTTTGGGTTATTTTTTCACACCACATTTGTACTTTAGCATGAATTGTCAAATCCAGTTATGGGTTACTGCCAAAAAACACCCAAAATATGTTCAGCAACATCTTCTGAGTAAATTGATACCACCCATGTATAGGTATGTCAGGTCATTTGGGGGCTAATAGGCCTTATTTGGGGGGTGCGCATTTCTGTTTTCCAACTTGGAATTTTCACATTTCGTCATCATGCACCCATGTCCTATTTGGGACATTTTTGAAGCCGGCCAAAGTAATTTACCCCCATCAAACCATATATTTTTAGAAAGGGCACAGGCCTAGGGTGCTTCAAAGAGTTGTATTTTAACACTTTCCATGCACTAGCTTCTATGTCAAACTTTCAGGTAGTCACTTTTTGGGTTATTTTTTTCACACACATTGTACTTTAGGCATGAATTGTCAAATCCAGTTATGGGTTACTGCCAAAAAACACCCCAAAATATGTTCAGCAACATCTTCTGAGTTAATTTGATACCACCCATGTATAGGTATGTCGGGTCATTTGGGGGCTAATAGGCCTTATTTGGGGGGTGCGCATTTCAGTTTTCCAACTTGGAATTTTACATTTCGTCATCATGCACCCATGTCCTATTTGGGACATTTTTGAAGCCGGCCAAAGTAATTTACCCCCATCAAACCATATATTTTTAGAAAGGGCACACCCTAGGGTGCTTCAAAGAGTTGTATTTTAACACTTTCCATGCACTAGCTCTATGTCAAACTTTCAGGTAGTCACTTTTTGGGTTATTTTTTCACACACATTGTACTTTAGGCATGAATTGTCAAATCCAGTTATGGGTTACTGCCAAAAAACACCCCAAAATATGTTCAGCAACATCTTCTGAGTAAATTGATACCACCCATGTATAGGTATGTCGGGTCATTTGGGGGCTAATAGGCCTTATTTGGGGGTGCGCCATTTCAGTTTTCCAACTTGGAATTTTCACATTTCGTCATCATGCACCCATGTCCTATTTGGGACATTTTTGAAGCCGGCCAAGTAATTTACCCCCATCAAACCATATATTTTTAGAAAGGGCACACCCTAGGGTGCTTCAAAGAGTTGTATTTTAACACTTTCCATGCACTAGCTCTATGTCAAACTTTCAGGTAGTCACTTTTTGGGTTATTTTTTCACACACATTGTACTTTAGGCATGAATTGTCAAATCCAGTTATGGGTTACTGCCAAAAAACACCCCAAAATATGTTCAGCAACATCTTCTGAGTAAATTGATACCACCCATGTATAGGTATGTCGGGTCATTTGGGGGCTAAAGGCCTTATTTGGGGGGTGCGCATTTCAGTTTTCCAACTTGGAATTTTCACATTTCGTCATCATGCACCCATGTCCTATTTGGGACATTTTTGAAGCCGGCCAAAGTAATTTACCCCCATCAAACCATATATTTTTAGAAAGGGCACACCCTAGGGTGCTTCAAAGAGTTGTACTTTAACACTTTCCATGCACTAGCTCTATGTCAAACTTTCAGGTAGTCACTTTTTGGGTTATTTTTTCACACACATTGTACTTTAGGCATGAATTGTCAAATCCAGAATGGGTTACTGCCAAAAAACACCCCAAAATATGTTCAGCAACATCTTCTGAGTAAATTGATACCACCCATGTATAGGTATGTCGGGTCATTTGGGGGCTAATAGGCCTTATTTGGGGGTGCGCATTTCAGTTTTCCAACTTGGAATTTTCACATTTCGTCATCATGCACCCATGTCCTATTTGGGACATTTTTGAAGCCGGCCAAAGTAATTTACCCCCATCAACCATATATTTTTAGAAAGGGCACAGCTAGGGTGCTTCAAAGAGTTGTATTTTAACACTTTCCATGCACTAGCTCTATGTCAAACTTTCAGGTAGTCACTTTTTGTTATTTTTTTCACACACATTGCTTTAGGCATGAATTGTCAAATCCAGTTATGGTTATTGTAGCGCTCACTCCCGGAGGAGCCGCTGAAAATGAACACGGTCAGTCTCCCCGCACTAGGGAATAAATATACTCCAACACGCTGAACAGTTTTATATTTAAAAAGGTTTACTAAAAGGTTTGCAGCTCTTAAGACACGGTATATGCAGGAAAATTTACAGTACTTTCGTAACACGATAAACGCGTAGCGGTAAAAGAAACGAAAACACGAGGGCTTCGTATTTTCGGAAAAAACCCCGACCCAGCAGAAAATTAAAAGATACGAAATTCGAGGAAAAACCGCGTAGCGGGACACAATAAAATACACAGTTCTCGTATCACGGTAAACGCGCAGCGGGAACAAAAAGAGGAAAAATGTTCGGAACGTAGCTTTAACTTTGCCCCCTTGTCCCGATTCGAAAAAAGGAAAATGAGTCCTGCACAGGTTAAGTCCCAGAACATGAGGTGATATGTATTTGTGTGTGTAGGGTACCCGGGTACTTCTCAACTGGCCAGTGAGTTTACTTTAGCGATGTCTTCGACTAGTCAGTTGGGGCCCTGTGGGTTTTAGAAGGAAACAGCAGCGTACGCTCTTATTTAAACACGGCCTTGGGGCCTCTCACCCATCCAGCGCAAGCTTTAGATTCGGCTGGCCCAGGACGCCTCTCCGCTCGATGTTGCCGGGGGATGCCGACCACCGGATCTGTTGTCTGGCCCTCTGTCTGTCAGCCGCGACTCATCCAGCTTACCGCCTGCTCCCCGCTTCGATCGAACCGCTACTCCTCACTCCTGGGGTCTTCTCTCCTTCAGCTGCACTTGAATAGCCTAGAGGGTGAGGTCTGTGTCCCGCAAGCTGAGTGAGCCAATCCTGAAGGCCCCGATCCACTCTGTCTGCGCTCCGGCCTATCTTTGGTCTCTCTCTTTACTTTGTGCATCCGCTCCCCTTGACTCCCTGGCGCGCCCTGCCTGCTCTCCACGAGGCGCAGGATGTACAGCTCTCCACAAACCCACCCACTTCCTGTTTTTTCGCAAAGCATGCATGGACATGTAGTTCAAGTGTCCAGGGTCTTTAATCGTGATAGTCTCCATCTTGTGGCCAAAAATGGGTACTGCCACAGTAACTTTAACACATCGCTACACTCTCCCCCTCCTAGAACTCTTGGGTCTCTCCAAGGAGGTACAACAGTTACATTATCCTTTTACAATTGCACACAGTTTATACAGCATATACAGGTTCAGCAGCATACATGCAGTGGGTTAGAAACACTTTCTCAAGCTGACTCATGGTCTGGGCTACCTCAGCTAACATAGCAGACACTTCGGGCAATCTCTGCACAGTGGTGATGGCCTCTTCAGTGCTATGTCCAGGTGAGTCATAAGTAAGTCGCTGGGGGCGGCCGAATAGAGCGTTTTGTTCAGGCTCCCTCCGTTCCTCTTCAGGTGGAAGTACTATGGGCGTTGGCTCAATTTCTCTTTCTATCACTGGAGCAGACGTTTCTTCAGAGTATGATCCCTCCAGTGAAGGCATAGAACCGTAATCACCTGAATAAGCTTCCGGAGCTACCGGGATCCCCACAGCCTCAGGGGCTTCCCACTGAAATTCAAGCGGCTCAGAGATATCAACAGTCTCAGGGACTTCCAACAAGAATTCAGGAGCCTCAGGCCTCAAATTACTCTCCCATCGTTCCGGAACTGAGGTAATCTCTTCAGGCTCCGGTGAACGTATCCAGTCCAGACAGAAACTTTCTTCCTCACTGTCCCTTTGGCTCTCTTTGACAGCCCGAGTCTGTTGAGACCGAGTAACAGGAGGTAAACATGGAACAGGCGGATTCGGCGGAGGGTCAACTACCCGAGTCTGTTGAGACCGAGTAACAGGAGGTAAACGTGGAACAGGCAGATTCGGCGGAGGGAGTTCGTCCCCAACTGGTATCCTCACAGCCTCTCTCAAAGGTAACAAATGATTTCG
>RXON01004010.1:0-40488 GCA_009667805.1 Leptobrachium leishanense | reverse complement strand
AAATGTTTCTGTTTTTGACCAAAAGTCGTTGCAAAATAAAACAGTATATACCAGCGCTGGTGGTCGCCCTTGGCTCCCCCTCCTCCTCCACTGGGGCACTGGTGCCCGCCGGGGCAGATGCTGCCTTCTTCCTGTCTTCTGCCAAATCCAAATCTTCCTGTGTTCGGCCAAATGGCCCCAGCCTCCCATCCCGTCTGACAGCAGCAGCATCAGGGCTCCGCGCATTGACACAGGAGGGACCAAAGGACAGGGCATCCTCCCCGGGTACCGGCGCCTGGCACTGCCTGCAGATGGGGGACAAAGGGACCAGCATTCCTATTTTGGTGAATTCCGGAGAAGTCGCTTGAAGGTCCTATGGGAACCTAATATAAAGTCCCTGCTCGCCTTATTCCTAAGAGCGGTTGTAGGCTCCCCAGAATGTGAGTTAAAAATCAATATACATTACTCTCATCTTGGGTGCTGTCTTACTGCGCAATTTTGGTCCCCTTTTTTTTGTGTTTCCTCCCTACAGTGCACACTTCATCTGCATCTTTTGAGAAGATCCACTCCTAAAGACAACGATTTTGTTTACGGACATATTGTGTGTCTACCCCCATGTCTGTTTTGGATCCAGGTCTCTTAAAGCGCTGTGTTGTTTTTCTGTTTGCATAAAAGTCGATGCAAAATACAACAGTAAAAAAAAAAACCTGGACTGGCGGCCTCCTGCTGCGGCTCCGGCTCCCTCTCTCCAACATCGCCCTCCTCCTGCTCCTCCTCTTCCTCCTCCTGCTCCTCTTGTGCTATATATAAAAATAAATGAGAATACAGTAAACAAAAAATGTTTCTGTTTTTGACCAAAAGTCGTTGCAAAATAAAACAGTATATACCAGCGCTGGTGGTCGCCGGTGGCTCTTCCTCTTCCTCCACTGGGCACTGTGCCCGCCGGGGCAGATGCTGCTGCCTTCTTCCTGTCTTCTGCCAAATCCAAAAAATAACACGTAAATAATGCAGACTGGAAAAATGGTATATCTATACAATATATTGCCGAAAGTATTGCGACACCCCTCCACTACCCACTAGCACTACCAGCTTGACCCACCACTACTCCCATCTCATAGGTCTAAAGTCACAAAAATTTATTTATTTCCTCTGCACAGACATATATTACCGTTCAATCTTATATATTTTTTCAGAAGTAAACATTACGTTTATTCAATAAAAACTATTATTTGTGTTGTGTGCGTTCAAAGCGCATTGTGCGACTGCTTTTATTTATTTTATAGATGGCCTCAGCCTCAGCTTCTGCGAATAAAACTGTGGATATAGCAGAAACAACAGAAATCCGCCATTTTGTTTTGAAATTTGCATCTAAAGCATTCAATGACACTGCTGCACAAACTGATTCGCTGCGCTGCAACAATTCAGCAGCTGCTGAGGCTGTATATTGAACGCAGCTCTGTTTGGATGCACTTTCAGAAGAACTACATGTCCCATCCTATCACTTAGCAGAGACGCAGAGATTTTTGTTGATACGCAGGTGGGAGCCAATATTGGGCAAGCTGCGGGTCATCTCGTATGCATCACTCAATCACAACAACCTCCCCCCCAGCACACTACAGTACACACAGTGCCAAAAGAAATCCAGCATTGTAACTTCATCTACATACATCAAATGTCACAATTTTCACGAATACGTAAAATCACAAACAAGCAGAGCTATGGCAAAAATGCATGTATGACGAGTCGTGAAAACGCAAAGCTATACACAATCACATTGCATGAAAAAAGGACTAGATAAATCAACATATTTCTGTGCACATTAGCACATGCAAGCACATTATTATTATTATACAGGATTTATATAGCGCCAACAGTTTGCGCAGCGCTTTACAATATAACATGACACTTACGTTTGGCTATGACGCCACAGATGTGCCTCAGCTGCTCCTCCTCGCGCGTCTTGAGGTCGGACCAGCGTTTTCGGAGCTGGTCCTTCGTTCGGTCTTTCCCGAACAGCTACAGGATGGTGGTTCGGAGCTTGTCAAGGATACTGTCAGGACCCCTGTCTGGAACCCCCCAGCACCCCACGTAAAGCCCGCCGTAAAAGGAAGAAAGGCAAACCTGGTGCTGCGTTGTCCTGAATGCAGGGCAGCACTTCCACAAGACGGCGTATCCTATGTCCCACCCTGCTCTCAGACTGCAGGCATAACAGGTGCCTCTAATCTACACAGAGACTAATCCCTACTTAAGGGTGGAGCACCCAGAAGACAATGCTTCTGCATTATGGTTCCAGAGCCAGCAAACGAAGCACACTGAGACCCAGAACTATCCTGTGCTTACCCTCTGCATCCAGAGACTATTCTGTCAAACCCCGGTATCCCGTGACCTCCAGAGGTTTTCACCGAGATCCCTGCATCCTGGTTTCCCGCTGTTTCATCTGCCTCCTGAAATACCAGCATTCAAGAAACCATCCAGCCCTTTTCCTGTCCTGTCTCGTATCCCCAGTAAGTCTCCTCCGTGTGTCTGCCCTCTATGTCTTCTTGTTATTGTTTCCTGCATCCCCTCGTATCCACCAAGATTCCATATTCCATTTGGTCTCTTTCATCTTTTAGTTCTGCCCTGCATCCTACATAACCTGGACTTATTATTTATCTGAATCCTACAATAAACCCCTGTTTTCCCTAACCTGGTCTCCGTGTGTCACTGCATCCTGGGTTCGGAACCTTGCCTGTCACGCTGGTGCCTTACTGAACCCTTACAGATACGATCCTTGCGGGTGTTATTCTTCCTGCCGTAAGGGCCCTTACTGCAGTCATAATCTTTGTAATCGAAGATGCGGACCAGCTCCAACATCTCCTCAAATGCCATGTTGCTGGCCCGCTTCTTCCTGGGTGGTGTCTCTGGGGTGGAAGCAGATGAGGAGGTGTCCGAATGGGACTCTCTTCTTTCAGCCATGATAAATAAATTCAATATTTTTTGGCCTGTCAAAAAAGTTGTCAAAACTGGCTCAATAAAGTTACGACATCCGCGCGCGCGCATGGCATGCGCGACCCGCGGACGAATCGGATCCGACCCGATTACGAAGGAATTATCGTATCGACAGAATTATCGGATCATTGGAAACAAAAACAAGTGATACGCATTTACAAATACAAAATTTACAGAATCAGCGATATAACCGATAATAGTTAAATATACGATGTCCAGAATTACCGAAATGGAACCAAAATCACGAATGGAACCGAAATCATGAATAGAGCGAAAATAAATTTCGATTTGACACATTTCAAGTCCATTCGAAAATATTTTGTTTTGGAAAATTGGCCGAATCCGAAAACACGAATCGGGAAATTTCGTGAAAATTCCGCAATCCCGAAACGCACATCCCTACCAAACAGACACATAGTTCGTTGGAGCCAACCTCCCACTTCAAGGTCAAGGGGTGCACCCAAAATTTTAGCTTCTTCAATCAATTCAAACAAACGGGCTAGGAGACCCGACATGTCCAGGACCTTATCCTGAATCATTCGTAGGGCATGATCAATTTCCTTTATAACGTTCCATCCCCTGGTACTCAAAATTTTCTCAATGTTCGTCCACCACCGGGGTGAGGCAAGTCTTGCCTACTGTGGTTGGGCAAGGACATTCCGCCTTAAGAGTCGCCCTAGAGGGGTAGTCCAAAGGGCTCTGAAATTGGCATTGATCCATTTTGCGACGTGAGGGAGGGGGTACCAGTCGGTGGAACGTAGGTGGGAGATACTTTTAGGGTAAAATAGCAGTTTAGCCTGTGGGTCATAAATAACCTCTCTTGGAGGTGCACCCGGGAAAGTAGTGGAAATGTCCCCTTACAACTGCTCATCATATTCAGGGGCATGAACCTCAAATGGTTCCTCATATGTATGACCCTTAACTCCCTCATCCTCCTCCTCCGAGTCAGGGTAAGCGGGCAGGAGAGAGGTGCTTGGTTTTGATTTTTTAGGGAGACAGACCGTTGTGCACGCCTCATGGTCAGAGGCTCTTTTAATGAGAGAAGGGTTCCCCGGGTCAGGCAGTTGAATGGGGATGCCGGCCCCTCTAGCGCGCTGATGGTCAGGCGCGGTCTCGGTCAGGCTATGGAAACCTGGGGTTTGTGAAGAGCATGAGAGCTCACATTAAAATGTGTGGAGTATGGGAACTCAAATTTAAAATAGGAGGAGGACCATTGGAGCTTACCGAGTGTAATGGGGTACGGGCGCCTGAGGAAACAGTTGGGCAGGGGTTAACTGAAATTGGATGCATGAAAAATTGTGGGGCAAAAGAGGTGGAGAACGAGATCTTTTAAATGTAAAAGTTTTACATTAAAATGACCGCTGTGCCAAAAATACTGTGCAGTTTCTGCCGTGTGAGAGAAGGGCGGGGCCTACACGTGAGGAGAACGTGTGACTAGCAGAGCGCAGGCTGCGGGAGGTAAATATCGAGACCGTAACATGCGGTCACATATCCCAAAACCCGGCGGCCAGACACTCCAAACAGATTTAAACTTAAACCAGTGAAAAACAGTAGAATATAAGCGCCCCAGACTCTCTTTAGCGCAGCGAGTCTGGGGTGAAATTATGAATACTTAACCCCTTAAGGACCCAGGACGTACCATGTACGTCATTGCAGCGGGTCTCTTTTAGACCCGCTGACGTACATGGTACGTCCTGCGGTTTTTTGAGCGCTGGAAGCGATCGGATCGCTTCCAGCAGCTCAAACGCCATTGCAGGCTGCCTGGGAGTCCAGGCATCCGTGCAATGGCGGTGAGAAGTGCCGGGGCACCTTGTGATCGCTCCCGGGAGCGATCAACATCCGGTTTTACCGGAGAGGTGCCCGGCACTTCTAGAGAGCGCTGGAAGCGATCGGTATCGCTTCCAGCTGCTCTGTGTATATTGCAGGGATGCCTCGACATCGAGGCATCCTTGCAATATGCTTACCTGCCGCCGGTCCGCTAAGTGATCGCTCCCCCGAGCGATCACTTCCGGTAGCGGCAGGAAGTACTGAGTGCCACGAGGTATCGTGGCACTCAGTACAAAAACGATCACATGAGTGATCAGGTGCTCTGCTGGGTGCCTCGAGGGATCCAGGCACCCAGCAGAGTAAAAAAAGTGTAAAAAAAGTAAAATAAAAATCAATAAAAATGAATAAAATAAAATAAACTGACAGCCAAGATGGCGCTGCCCTTCTAAGGGCAGGGTCATCTTGGGCTGAGTGGGATGTTCCTAGCCTGCCTCATCAGAGAGGCAGGCTAGCAACATCCAATCAGAAGTAAAAAAAATCAAAATAAAATTTCTAATTTGTCAGGTCAGGTCAATATTTTGTAAATATTGTCCTGACCTCTGTGATTCTCCCTCTCTCTCCTCACTTGTGTTTTGGTGAGCGAGAGAGAGAGATCAGATTTGACAGGTTAGAGATTTTAGTGAGATTGAAGAAAATTGAGGCAGATTTAGAGAGATTTTGGGGAGATTTAGAAGAATTGAGGCAGGTTTAGAGTGATTTAGAGAGATTTAGGTGTTTATTTGTATTTTCTTGTGAAACCCAACGGTTCTTCTAAGAACCAACAATCCGCTTATTATATATAATAATTATAAAATTTTAATCTATTTATATATAATGTCTGAGAGGGTGTACCGCGCCGAGGAGGCATATGCCATCCTGGCGTCAGAATCTGAGGCATCTGCGTCAGACTCAGACCCTGATTTCGACCCCGCTAACTGCTCAGAGACGTCGCTAGATACATTATCTACGCTGGCTGATGTATCTAGTGATGTTTCTGATGCAGATCCTGGGTCACCACCTGCCAGCAGGAGACGCAGCTCCAGCTGAGGAGTGGGTAGTGCCTCATCGCCAGAGGCCAGATATCCCTCCTTTCACGGCAAATCCTGGCATCAATATTGATGTTGCAGGATTTACCGCCACACAGTTTTTGCAGGTGTTTATGGGGGATGATTTGTTGGGCCACATCGTGGCCCAATCAAATCTGTATGCCCATCAGCATTGTGCTGCGAAGCCAGACTCCTACTTGGCAAGGCAGCAATGGACCCCGCTAGATGTGTCAGAATTTCTGAAATTCTGGGCACTTACTATGCTGATGGGCATCATAAAGAAGCCCTCAATTCGCTCCTACTGGAGCAGTAGCCCCATCTGCTCTACCCCCATTTACCCCAATCAATGTCACGTAGAAGGTATGAAAACATTTTGCGTTTCATGCACTTCAGTGACAACAGCCTGTGCCCTCCTAGAGAGCATCCCCAGTTTGACAGGCTGTATAAAATCCGCCCCCTGATTACCCACTTCGCCGCCAGGTTTGCAGAGGCTTATACACCTGGAAGGAATATCTGCGTGGATGAATCCCTAATGAAATACAAGGGAAGGCTGGGATTCAAGCAGTATATTCCTTCCAAACGCTCCAGGTATGGAGTGAAGGTGTATAAGCTCTGTGACAGCGAGAGTGGGTATACTCAGGCCTTCCGGGTGTACGAGGGAAAGAATAGTAGCCTTGACCCTCCAGGTTGCCAGAACACATGGGAACCAGTGGCAAGATTGTGTGGGACCTACTTTTTCCCCTGATGAACAAAGGGTACCACTTGTATGTTGATAATTTTTATACGAGTGTCCCTTTGTTCAAGCTGCTGTATTGTTTTGATACAGCAGCATGCGGTACTGTTCGCAAGAACCGCGTAGGTTTCCCAGCACAGCTTGTCCGCACCCGGTTAAAAAGGGGGAGACCTCAGCTCTGCGCCAAGAGGAGCTGTTGGCGGTCAAGTACAGAGACAAAAAGGATGTATACCTTCTATCCACCATCCACACTGAGAGGTCTGTGGAGGTCTCTGTACGTGGCAGAGCTGAGCGCATCAGGAAGCCAGTGTGCATCAAAGCCTATAACCGGCATATGGGTGGGGTTGATCTGGCAGATCAGCTGCTCCAGCCCTACCAGATTATGCGGAAGTCAAGGGCCTGTACAAAAAGGTTGCAATTTACCTGATGCAAATTGCAACCCACAATGCCTTTTTGCTCTGCAAAAAGGCAAACCCGGAGTGACGCTGTCCTTTTTACAGTTTCAGCTCCAGGTCATTTCGGGGCTTTTGTACCAGGATGCACCTGCTCCCCGGGCGGTGATGGGGGACAGAGTTGGGGCTATTTATAAAATCCCCCTACTGAGGGCAAACAGAAACCCCAAAAAAGGTGCAGGGTGTGTTTCAAGAGGGGGCAGAGGAGAGACACAATCTTTTACTGCCCAGAATGCCCTGGACAACCCGGTCTGTGTCTTGGGGACTGTTTCAAGATATATCACACTGTGCGTGATCTGTGATTTTTTTTTTTCTTTCTATTTTTTCTCACACTCCAGTTAGTTAGTTCAGTTTAGTTTTTTTTTCTTTTACTGCACCAGACTTTTACATTTTATTCGTACATTTTTATGTTCTACAATTGGTGCTGTATGTTGCCAAAATCTTTGCACACCTATGCATGGGGGGCATGGGTGTACTCAGGAGACCTTGCAGAAAACAACCTGGAGAGTTTTCATGCAGTAACAAACAACAGTGTCTCCTAAATCACAGTCCAAATCTAATGTGGGCGTAAAAATCTGAAAATTGAAAAATTACACCACACACCTTCTCAAATGTTTTGGGCTAAAACCGTTGCATCCATGGCATCAAAGCACTCCATATGCAATACCTTGGGGTGTCAACATAACAAATATAAACAATTTTCTGGCAATAATTCAAACTGGGGTATGCGGTAGACCCAAAACCAAAGCTAGCCTAGCTGAAGAAATAATCTCAATTTCAACTCCAATGACAAAGTCATAAAAATTGTATTTGAACCTTCCAAAATCCTGGCAAACTTATGCATGGGGGGCGTGTGTGTACTCAGGAGACCTTGCAGAAAACAACCTGGAGAGTTTTCATGCAGTAACAAACAACAGTGTCTCCTAAATCACAGTCCAAAACTGATGTGGGTGTGAAAATGAAAAATGACCACCAAACAGTATCCAATTTGTTTGGAGCAAACGGTTGCATCCATAGCATAAAAACACTCCATTTACAATACTTTGGGGTGTTAGCTTACCAAATATATGCACGTTCATAAAACTGGGGTATGTAAAAAGGCCCCTAAAAAGAAGATAAGCAAAGAAGATACTGTATGTCAAATTAGAAAATTGACAAGCACATGTCAAAGATTGGCGTAGCACCCCAAAAACAACAGAACAAATCTATATATGGGTGGTATCACTTTACTCAGAAGATGTTGCTGAACATATTTTGGGGTGTTTTGGCAGTACCCATAACTGGATTTGACAATTCATGCCTAAAGTACAATGTGTGTGAAAAAATAACACAAAAAGTGACTACCTGAAAGTTTGACATAGAGCTAGTGCATGGAAAGTGTTAATATACAACTCTTTGAAGCACCCTAGGGTGTGCCCTTTCTAAAAATATATGATTTGATGGGGGTAAATTACTTTGGCCGGCTTCAAAAATGTCCCAAATAGGACATGGGTGCATGATGACGAAATGTGAAAATTCCAAGTTGGAAAACTGAAATGCGCAACCCCCAAATAAGGCCTATTAGCCCCCAAATGACCCGACATACCTATACATGGGTGGTATCAATTTACTCAGAAGATGTTGCTGAACATATTTTGGAGTGATTTTTGGCAGTAACCCATAACTGGATTTGACAATTCATGCCTAAAGTACAATGTGTGTGAAAAAATAACAAAAAGTGACTACCTGAAAGTTTGACATAGAGCTAGTGCATGGAAAGTGTTAAAATACAACTCTTTGAAGCACCCTAGGGTGTGCCCTTTCTAAAAATAAATGGTTTGATGGGGGTAAATTACTTTGGCCGGCTTCAAAAATGTCCCAAATAGGACATGGGTGCATGATGACGAAATGTGAAAATTCCAAGTTGGAAAACTGAAATGCGCACCCCCCAAATAAGGCCTATTAGCCCCCAAATGACCCGACATACATATACATGGGGGTTCAATTTACTCAGAAGATGTTGCTGAACATATTTTGGGGTGTTTTTTGGCAGTAACCCATAACTGGATTTGACAATTCATGCCTAAAGTACAATGTGTGTGAAAAAATAACACAAAAAGTGACTACCTGAAAGTTTGACATAGAGCTAGTGCATGGAAAGTGTTAAAATACAACTCTTTGAAGCACCCTAGGGTGTGCCCTTTCTAAAAATATATGATTTGATGGGGGTAAATTACTTTGGCCGGCTTCAAAAATGTCCCAAATAGGACATGGGTGCATGATGACGAAATGTGAAAATTCCAAGTTGGAAAACCTGAAATGCGCACCCCCCCAAATAAGGCCTAATAGCCCCCAAATGACCCGACATACCTATACATGGGTGGTATCAATTTACTCAGAAGATGTTGCTGAACATATTTTGGGGTGTTTTTTGGCAGTAACCCATAACTGGATTTGACAATTCATGCCTAAAGTACAATGTGTGTGAAAAAATAACCCAAAAAGTGACTACCTGAAAGTTTGACATAGAGCTAGTGCATGGAAAGTGTTAAAATACAACTCTTTGAAGCCCTAGGGTGTGCCCTTTCTAAAAATATATGATTTGATAGGGGTAAATTACTTTGGCCGGCTTCAAAAATGTCCCAAATAGGACATGGGTGCATGATGACGAAATGTGAAAATTCCAAGTTGGAAAACCTGAAATGCGCACCCCCCAAATAAGGCCTAATAGCCCCCAAATGACCCGACATACCTATACATGGGTGGTATCAATTTACTCAGAAGATGTTGCTGAACATATTTTGGGGTGGTTTTTGGCAGTAACCCATAACTGGATTTGACAATTCATGCCTAAAGTACAATGTGTGTGAAAAAATAACCCAAAAAGTGACTACCTGAAAGTTTGACATAGAGCTAGTGCATGGAAAGTGTTAAAATACAACTCTTTGAAGCACCCTAGGGTGTGCCCTTTCTAAAAATATATGATTTGATGGGGGTAAATTACTTTGGCCGGCTTCAAAAATGTCCCAAATAGGACATGGGTGCATGATGACGAAATGTGAAAATTCCAAGTTGGAAAACTGAAATGCGCACCCCCCAAATAAGGCCTATTAGCCCCCAAATGACCCGACATACCTATACATGGGTGGTATCAATTTACTCAGAAGATGTTGCTGAACATATTTTGGTGTGCTCTTTGGCAGTAAACCTTAAAGTTCACAGTACATGTATTCTTAAATTGCGTTAAAAAAAAAAAATCACCCAAAAATTTTTCTCCGTCTCTCTGTTCTGATTGGGACAAGGATTTTGAGAAAAAAGGCAATAGAATAAAATTATGAAATGTGTAAATTCAACCATTTTCACAAAGATCAGCCATGCGTGTCAAGTAAAAAAAAACATATTTGGTATGAGCGTTGTGACGGAATGGGTGTTGTCCGCCTGCGGGTGTGCTCTTATCTGCCACTCCTTGTGCCCTCGCCGCCTGACCCGACTACAAAGTGGCACGGCACTCGGCATCTCGAGCGGCCCGGAATGACCCTGGGAAGGGGTTGGCGGGTTACAGGGAGGGACCCCTGCAGGAGACCAGCCCGACTACCGAGCGTCACGGCACTCGGCGTCTCGAGCGGCTGATCCACTGACCTTGAGGAAGAGAGGACCGTCTGCTGAGTAGCCGCTCTGGAGGGAAACGTTTCGGCTGTGCAGCGTTTCGATGGGTCGATGCGCAGACGAAGCGCCGCTGCTCCGATTCGGGGATGCGGAGTTCCAGTGGATGCGGCGGTTCGTTGGGTCGATGCGCGGACGAAGCGCCGCTGCTCCGATTTGGGGATGCGGAGTTCGTGGTTACGGCCGTTCGATGTGCCGATGCGCCGCTCAGCCACAGGGGTCGCGGGATCGATACCTGGGCAATGGGTGTGCAAGAGACTGCGGGGAATCTCATGCAGGGAAGGCTCAAGGAAGACACCAGGCGAAGCTGTATGTACAGGTTGAACTGAGCTTTACTGAAAAACTACACATGTATTTATCAACAGTCATACAAAGACAAGACAATGGAATCCCTGCCCGCCCCCCATGGGTCTCATTGGCCCTCTCTCGAGTTGGGGACATTGGTCCCGATTCAGATTGGTCGCCCCCGAATCGAGGTGGTGCCGATTCATAACCGGACGTTCCGAATCGGCCATTTTAAGATTCGGCCACATGTCGTTTCGACCACCTTTCGACCGGATCCTGCTCGGCCCCCATTTTGAGCCTGGAATCCCTTTGTTCTCTCCAGACCCACGAGGGGATGGGCAATGGCGACGGGCAGAATCATAAAAAGGGGTGTCTTGCATACTTTACACGGTTATACATACAGGGAACACTTTTATTACATCACGCAATGACAACCACATCTAATAAAGAAATCAAGGTGTTCCTACGGTGCAACGGCACTTAAGAGTCCACAATAACACAAACGCCATTGAAACTGTCCCTGGCTGAGAGTCCTGGGCTTTGCTGCCGAGCCTCCTGGGTCATTCCGTGACAAGCGTATCACAGAGCAGCACAGCAATAAAACCCACAAATATGTGCACTGAGTATGAGCGTATCACAGAGCTGCACAGCAATAAAACCCACAGATATATGCACTGTGTATGAGCGTATCACAGAGCTGCACAGCAATAAAACCCACAGATATGTGCACTGAGTATGAGTATATCACAGAGCAGCACAGCAATAAAACCCACAGATATGTGCACTGTGTATGAGCGTATCACAAAGCAGCAAAACACTAAAACCCACAGATATATGCACTGTGTATGAGCGTATCACAGAGCAGCACAGCAATAAAACCCACAGATATGTGCACTGAGTATGAGTATATCACAGAGCAGCACAGCAATAAAACCCACAGATATGTGCACTGTGTATGAGCGTATCACAGAGCAGCACAGCAATAAAACCCACAGATATGTGCACTGAGTATGAGTATATCACAGAGCAGCACAGCAATAAAACCCAGATATATGCACGGAGTATGAGTATATCACAGAGCAGCACAGCAATAAAACCCAGATATATGCACGGAGTATGAGTATATCACAGAGCACCTTTAAAAATACCAAAATCTAACAAATAAAAAACAATGGCGCAAAATCGTGCATATATCAGTTAAATACCAAATTGTTGGATCACCAGACACAGTTGGATCACCAAATCTGTACTCCGTCTTTTTGATCTGGGAAAAAATCAAAAAGAAGAGTACATTGCGTAGTAATTCCACCTTCCCACAAACCGTCTGATCTGTGACATGCCCACAAGGTGGAACTCAACATTAGCAATGCTGCAGTGTCTGCACAAGCAGCAGAGGGCCATCAATGAGTACCTGTGTGAGTATGGCACAAGGACAGGTTCAGGTCAACTTAGTTTCCCCCCCGCAGTGGCTGATGATCAAGGATGCATGCACTGTACGGTCGCATTTGAGGAGGCAACGAGGATGGTGAGCAGGGACAGTGCATGCATCAGTGACACAATTCCTTTAGTGTTCCTGCTAGAGTGCACTCTGCAGGGAATTATAGATGTGGCTCTAGAGGCAGAGCAGCAGGAGGAAGAGGAGGCCTTCCCTAGCTCTAAAGGCCCCAGTCTTTCCGCAGACATCATTCCTGCGGGTCCTACTCAGAACAGACAGGAGGAGGATGGAGGAATATTTAAGTAGTGGGGGCATTGAAGGTGGGGATTCCTCAAGGGAGGATTTTGTGTGCCCAAAAACCCAAGGACTAGTACGTGGCTGGGAGGAGGAAGTGCACGATGGGGTCATCCTCCTCATTGACCAGGAAGACTCAGAAGCTAATGCCACCTCCAACCTACGCTGCATGGGCTCCCTTATCCTGCAAAGCCTGGTAAAGGACCCCAGGATTCGTGCTATCAAGGAGAGGGATCATTACTGGTTGGCAAGCCTTCTTGATCCACAATACAAGGGTAAAGTTGCAGAGCTCATCCTGCCCTCACAGAGGGAGGACAGGATGAAAAAACATGAGGACGCTCTAAAGCGACACTTGTGTAACACCTTTACAGGCACTGGTAGGTTACCAAGTGATGACACAGGCCCTTCTGAGGCTGCGATTGATCAGAGGAAGAGCGGTGAAAGGGGCCGCTTGACTGATGCCTTTTCCAATTTTTTTAGTCCACGACGCCCAGGGACGTCAAATGTACGCACTCATTGCCAGCGTCTTCACCGTATGGTTCAGGACTACCTAGGGGCAAGGGCAGATCTGGATACCTTTCCAGCAGATGATCCACAGGCTTACTGGGTGTTGAGATTGGATCACTGGCCAGAACTTAGCCATTATGCTATGCAGCTACTAGGTTGCCCTTCATCCAGCGTGCTTTCTGAAAGGACGTTCAGTGCCGCTGGAGGTTTTGTCACAGACAATAGAGTGCGTCTGTCCACCGACTCTGTAGACCGGCTGACATTTATAAAAATGAATCAGTCCTGGATCAGCAGCTATCAATCCCCTGATGCTGACGTATCTGAATAGATCGGGGATCTCTTCTGCATTCACAAAACCTCCAGCACTGCACTCTTCCACAATACCACAAAGGGGTTAAGGTGTGAAGGCACTTGCTGCCACCAAAGGCACAATATTTCAGTGCACTGACGCCTTTACCAGATTTATATATTTTTAATATAGGACCGCATGGTCCAACCCTGCACTCTTCCACAATACCACAGAGGGGTTACTTACGGTGTGAAGGCACTTGCTGCCACCAAAGGCACAATATTTGGGTGCACTGACACCTGTACCAGATTCATATCATTTTAATATTGGACCGCAGGGTCCAACCCTGCACTCATCCACAATACCACAGAGGGATTACGGAGTGATGGCACTGTTGCCGACACTAAAGGCCCAATTTTAAAGCACCTATTGTTACTTTCATCCAAAGCCTGTGTGACGGAATGGGGTGTTATCCGTCTGCGGGTGTGCTCCAATCTGACCCCCTCTTGATGGCGTCAGGCCCGACTACCGAGTGTCACGGCACTCGGCGTCTCGAGCGGCCTGAGATGACCCTGGCGTTACTTGGCGAGATGGTGCTGCCGAATTAAGTTGACCCGTTCTGCGTAGTGGGGAGCTAGGAGACCGCAGAGTGTCTTCTGCACTGTGATTTTAGCTATGAAATGACGACACCAAACAGGGCTGTATGCTTCAAGTCAAACGCAGTTGAACTGACTCTTTACTCAAAATGGGACATGCATTTAAACATCTCACACACAAAGGAGACATGCCCAGGCTTGAATGGGAACTCAATTTGCGTACAATGGCATGCTTACATCATCAGATTACACACACACACAGAGCAAATGTACACAGAAATTACCATACAATTGAATTTCAACACAGCCTTTCACTCCTAGCAACCAAGGGGAAATATAATACCTTTAAATGCATCACACAATTACACATCTGAATCCACACTCATACAATACAGGATACATGGTAATACATCACACCAATAAAACCACATCTAGAAAAGGTATAACTGTTCATTTCAACATGCAAAACCGAAAGAGTCTGAAATAAAGAAAAAGGTCTTTGAAATGTCCCAGGCTGTTAGTTCTGGGGCTCGCTGGTCAGAGCCCCTATGTCCGTTCCATGACATTCCTCCCCCCTTCAAACGAGTCCGACGGACCCGGTTGGAACCACATGGGTCAAATAGGGGAAGTCGGGGAGCTTGGATCTCCGGGTTCCCGGGCCGATTGCCGGGATAGACCGTCGGCATTCCCGTTCTGTGGCCCGGGCCGGTATCGGATAGAAAAGTTAAAAGGTTGGAGGGCCAGGCTCCACCGCAACAGGCGGCCGTTCTCCCCCGCCACCCGGTTGAGCCACACCAGGGGGTTGTGATCCGTCATTACGGTGAAGGACCGCCCGTACACATACGGCTGGAACTTTCACAGGGCCCAAACCAAGGCCAGACATTCTTTCTCAACCGCTGCGTATCCCACCTCCCGGGGTAGGAGTTTGCGGCTGATGTAAGCCACCGGATGATCCCCCCCTGTCGTCCCCCACTTGGCTTAGTACGGCTCCCAGTCCGAACATCGATGCGTCGGTATGGACAATAAAGCGTTTGTTATAATTGGGAGCTGCCAAGAGGGGTGCTTGGGTAGGGCGGTCTTTAGTTGTTGGAAGGCGGTTTTGCACTCCGGGGACCACAGGACTTGGCGGGGCAGGGTTTTCTTAGTCAGGTCGGTCAGGGGTTTGGCGAGGACGCTATAGTTGGGAATGAATTTCCGGTAGTACCCTGCCGTGCTCAAGAAAGCGAGGACCTGAGTCTTGGTGATGGGGGTGGGCCACTCCAGAATGGCTTCTATCTTGGCAGGTTCTGGACGCTGGGTTCCCCGACCCACCCGGTGGCCGAGGTACAGTACCTCGGACATCCCTACCCTACACTTCGTGGGTTTAAGGGTCAGGTTGGCGTCCCTTATCCGAGCGAATACCACCCCCAGATGGTGAAGGTGTTCCTCCCAAGTCTGGCTGTAGATGGCGATGTCGTCCAGGTACGCGCAAGCGAATTCCTGGAGGCCATCGAGGAGGCGATCGATCAACCGCTGAAAAGTGGCCGGGGCGTTCTTCATCCCAAACGGCATGACCCGAAACTGGTACAGGCCGAACGGGGTAATGAAGGCTGACTTCGGGGTCGCCTCCTCTGCAAGGGGAATCTACCAGTACCCCTTGCACAGATCTACCGTGGTCAAGAAATGGCCCTGGGAGATCTGATCCAACAGCTCGTCGACTCGGGGAATGGGGTAAGCATCGGTGACAGTGCAGTCATTGAGCCTCCGGTAGTCAACACAAAACCGGGTGGTACCATCCTTTTTGGGGACCAGGACGACGGGCGAGGCCCATGGACTGGCAGAGGGCTCGATAACTCCCAGCTCCAGCATCTCCCGGATTTCAGCCCGCATGGATTTGCGTACTGCCTCCGGGAGTCTGTATGCCGGTTGCCGAAGGGGACGCTGGCCGGGGGTTTCCACCTGGTGCACGGCCCGGCTGGTGTAGCCAGGGAGTGCGGAGAAGAGCTCCTGGTGCTCTTGGAGCAGCTGCCTAGCCTGCTCCTGCTTATGGAGACCCAACCCTTCCCCTAGCTGCACTTGTTCCACCCCTGAGGGCTGACCGTCTATCCCGGGGAGGTCTACCAGGGGGAACTGTTCTGCCTCCTCGGTCGCAGGAGCGCAGATGGCAGATACCGTCTCGGGCGCTCGTGGTATGCCTTCAGCATATTGACATGGAACGTCCGCTGGATCCTGGTGTCGGTACAGCTGACAACCACGTAGGTGGTCTCTCCCACTTGGGTGACCACCCGAAAGGGGCCCTGCCAGGACGCCTGCAGCTTGTTCTGCCGCTGTGGTTTCAACACCAGGACCTTCTGCCCCACGAGAAACGAGCGGCTGCGGGCAGAGCGTTCGTACCATGCCTTCTGCTGGGCCTGGGCTGCCTGCATGTTCCCCTGAACCATCGCCGTGAGTTCGGTCAAGCGCTCTCGGAGCTCCAGGACGTAACTCACGGCGGGGAGCCCTTCGGCTTCCTGTCCCCCCTCCCACTGCACCCAGACTAAGTCTAGGGGGCCTCGCACCCGTCGCCTGTACAGGAGTTCAAAGGGGGAGAACCTGGTCGACTCTTGGGGGACCTCCCGCTAGGCAAATAACAGGTGGGGTAGGTATTTCTCCCAGTCTTTCCTCTCTTGGGTGTAAGCGTGGATGAGCTGTTTCAGGGTCCCATTAAACCGCTCGCACAGCCCGTTCATCTGCGGGTGGTATGGGGCGCTGTGAAGCACCTTAACCCCGCACAGACACCAGAGCTGTTGGGTTAGCTCAGCGGTGAATTGGGAGCCCTGATCAGACAAGATTTCCTGACGAAATCCTACCCTAGAGAACACCTGTAGGAGGCCATCGGCGACGGTGTCTGCCTGAATGTTAGACAGGGCCACCGCCTCGGGGTATCGGGTGGCGTAGTCCACCACGGTGAGAATATATCTCTTCTCGGTGGTGCTGGGGCGGGTAAGGACCAATTATGTCTACCGCCACCCGACTAAAGGGTTCTTGAATGATGGGCATGGGGTGAAGGGGACTTTCGGGTGGTCCCCAGTTTTCCCCGTTTTCTGGCAGGTCGGGCAGGTGCAGCAGTACTCCCGGACATCCTCACTAAGGCGAGGCCAGAAGAATGCTCGGTTAACCGGTGTCGGGTCTTGGCCATTCCTAGATGGCTGGCGAGGGGAATGTCGTGGGCCAGTCTCAGGAGTTCCTTTCTGGGGGCCTGCGGTACTACTAGCTGTTGTGGGGAGCCCGTGGTTTCTGAGCGTCTCCCCTATTGGTGTACTGATACAGTAGCCCATCTTCCCACTCAATGTTGTCGTCCCGTCCGTCGCCGGGACCCTGGCCGACCCGGTCACAGTACCTTTCTAGGGTGGGGTCAGTCTGGGTCTGGTGCTGGAGGGTGGCTGGAGAGCTCCATGTGAGGGGGTGGTCCGGGGGAGGAGGTGTGGGTTCGTCCGGTCGGGGGGGAGGTCTGGGAGGCTTGGGGGGTTTGGGAGGTCGGAGAGGTCTTGTTGGTCTCACCTGGGTCCCGACCGGAGTGCCTTGGTCGATCCGGTGGCTTTGTTGCCGGGTGGTCACTGGGGCAGCCGCGTCCGTGGTGTAGGCTGATACCAAGCGTCCCAGGTCTTTCCCCAGGAGGATTTCTGCCGGTAGTTGGTCGAGTAACCCCACCCGCACGGATCCCTCCCCCGACCCCCAATCCAAATGGACTCGGGCGGTAGCGAGTCGGAGCACCTTGCCTCTGGCTACGCAAACAGCGACGGTGCGGTCCAGCCGGTCCTTTCGGGGAATCAGGTGAGGCCGGACAAGCGTGATGGTAGTGCCGGAGTCGCGGAGACCTTCGGCGGCTCGCCCGTTAATCCATACCGCCTGTCTGTGGTGTTGGCGGTTGTCGGCGGATGCAGCCTGCACGGGGTCGGCCTCATACAGCATCCCCCATTCCTCCTGTGGGTCCCAGTATGGGGATTCCTCCTGGTAACAATGAGCCACGGGTGGGGCTCGGATGGGGCCCCGCGGAAGGGGCGGCTGGTTGGGGAAGTTCTGGCGGTAGTGGCCCATCTGGCCGCACCCATAACAACGGATGGTAGCCGTGGAAGGGGCCCGGTTTGGGACCCGGGGTGCGGGCCAGCGTGCTGTTGGCGCCAGCCGGGGAGGGGGGTGTGTGGCACGGGGAGGTGGTAGGGTGGATCGGGAGGGTGGAGGTCGTTCCCCCCGTGGGACGTGCGCGTGTCCATATACTCATCAGCCCAGGTGGCCGCTTGCTGCACCGTCTGGGGCTTCTTGTCCCTCACCCACTCCCGCATGGCTGGGGCGGTGTGGTCGAAAAACTGCTCGAGAAGGAACAGCTGAGTAACTTCTTCGAGGGTTCGAGCCTTGCTTCCGGCGAACCAGGTATTCATGTCCCGTTGCAGCCGGTGCGCCCACTCACATGGGTAGTACCGTGGGGCCGCCGGGAATTTCGGAATTTCATCTGGCTGGCTTCGGGGGTGATGGCAAAACGGGCCAGCAGGGTTTGTTTCACCTGTTCGTAGTCCCGGGCTTCTTCGTCTGGGACAGTCCTGTAGGCCTCCGCAGCCCGCCCTGTTAGTTTACACGCCAGGATCCCAACCCAAGCGGCCCCTTGAACCTCGTGTAGTTGGCACGAGCGTTCAAAGTCCTGGAGGAAACTTTCTATTTCCTCCTCTGCCTCGTTGAAGCTCTTGAAGGCCTGGAAGGGCACCTTCCGTGCCGTTGGTCTTTCCCAGTTGGGGTTTCCTCCCTGTTGGTACTGGATTTCCGCCAGCCGTATCTCATGTTGGCGCACCCGCTCCTGCTCTTCTTCATGGGTGATGTCCCGGACGAAGTTCTGGAAGGTGGCTTCTGTCGGCTCGGCTCCGCAAGCCGCTGCCCGCTGCTGTACCTTCCTCTGTAAGGAGTTTTCAGGGCTGGACGCCTGAGCTACGATCAGTGGTGAGGTTGCGGGCAGGTCCCTGGTCTGCTGATCCAGGGCCGCCAATTCTTCGACCAGGGCATCCTTGCTCTTTGAGCCCACGGTTCCTCCACGTCCTCCAGCATGCCCCGCAGTGTGTCCCGTTTATAATTGGCATATGCTGCCATGATGAGGGTCTTCTGGGGGTGCAGAGAGCTATCCTCACCACTTGCCACCAGTGTGACGGAATGGGGTGTTATCCATCTGCGGGTGTGCTCCATTCTGACCCCCTCTTGATGGCGTCAGGCCCGACTACCGAGTGTCACGGCACTCCGCGTCTCGAGCGGCCTGAGATGACCCTGGCGTTACTTGGCGAGATGGTGCTGCCGAATTAAGTTGACCCGTTCTGCGTAGAGGGGAGCTAGGAGACCGCAGAGTGTCTCCTGCACTGGGATTTTAGCGATGAAATGACGACACCAAACGGGGCTGTATGCTTCAAGTCAAACGCAGTTGAACTGACTCTTTACTCAAAATGGGACACGCATTTAAACATCTCACACACAAAGGAGACATGCCCAGGCTTGAATGGGAACTCAATTTGCGTACAATGGCATGCTTGCATCATCAGATTACACACACACACAGAGCTAATGTACACAGAAATTAACATACAATTGAATTTCAACACAGCCTTTCACTCCTAGCAACCAAGGGGAAATATAATACCTTTTAAATGCATCACACAATTACACATCTGAATCCACACTCATACAATACAGGATACATGGTAATACATCACACCAATAAAACCACATCTAGAAAAGGTATAACTGTTCATTTCAACACGCAAAACAGAAAGAGTCTGAAATAAAGAAAAAGGTCTTTGAAATGTCCCAGGCTGTTAGTTCTGGGGCTCGCTGGTCAGAGCCCCTATGTCCGTTCCATGACAGCCTGCATATGTTTCACAATAATTTAGCCACAAAATCATTAAACTTGTTCTGTGTGTCCTAAAATGTATTTTCATACAGGCTGCCGCCCCAAGCAGTTGTTTATGAATAGATTAAAGGAAAACCGTTACCGTCATTTGAAATGTCATTTTTTTTGTTTTTAAATGTTTCTATACATCCTACAAATCCGCCACTTCACAGGCAGGTTATGGGGACCTCCTAGGCACGATATTTGAAGGAATTTTTCGTTTTTATTTTTAACCCTTATTTCATGGAAAACTCACTGTTTCTTTAAAAATGTTTTTTTTTTAAAGAAATTTTTTTTTTCTTTGTTTCCTGTCCCCCTGGGCACTACCCGGACCCCCATACACCTTTTATGGCAAATATCTTGCATATGTGCCCTCTTGGAGGGCACTCTAAAAATCGAACTTTTGAGTCCCATTGACGTGCATTGAGTTCGTGTTCGAGTTCGATCTCGAACTTTTGAAATTGTTCGAGTTCGAATGCGAACCGAACATGGGGGTGTTCAGCTCATCACTGTAACGTTGGGAGCTTCCAGCCCTACCTGTGTGCTTGATCTGGTGAAGGTCTTTAAAACCCCTCAGTGTATTCTCAGCAGTTGCCAGATCGTGGTTATCCATACCTGAGCTCCTTGTACCTGACTGCTATATTGAATTAACCCGTTATTGACCTCTGCTTGTTTTCTGACTATTCTGCCTTCTGTTGCCCTAGACCATTTTCTTGTACAACGCCACTGCTCTGATATCGACCCGGCTATTCCATTTGACCATTCTGAACTCTGTATTCCTGATTCTGGCTCGGCTGACTACTCCCCGTGTTGTTAACCCCTTCTGTCTAGCTAGTTTACCTGGCCAATTCTAAGGACCAGACAGTTCGAGATCTTTCACGGCTACTCTGTTGGTAGCTTCTGGGCTATGTGGAGTGTTGGGCGTTAAGTACTGCGTGGTGGGATCTGGGAACCGTGACAATCACTAGTCCTGACCTCAACCCGATTGAAATGCTGTGGCATGACCTTAAGAGAGCGATTCACACCAGACATCCCAAGAAT
Source organism: Leptobrachium leishanense (assembly GCA_009667805.1). Lineage (NCBI taxonomy): Eukaryota > Metazoa > Chordata > Amphibia > Anura > Megophryidae > Leptobrachium > Leptobrachium leishanense. Next base: position 19,514 of record RXON01004010.1, on the reverse strand, counting down.
ATTGCTACACTGAAACAGTTTTGTGAAGAGGAGTGGTCCAAAATTACTCCAGATCGTTGTGCAGGTCTGATCTGCAACTACAGCAAACGTTTGGTTGAGGTTATTGCTGCCAAAGGAGGGTCAACCAGTTATTAAGTCCAAAGGTTCACATACTTTTTCCACCCTGCACTCTGAATGTTTACATGTCATATTCAATAAACACATGAAAACATATAATGTTTGTGTTGTATTATTTTAAGCAGACTGTGTTTTTCAAATTGTTGTGACTTAGATGAAGATCAGAGCACATTTTATGACCAATTCATGCAAAACTCCACGTAATCCCAAAGGGTTCACATACTCTTTCTTGCAACTGTATATGGGTAACTACATTTCCCAGCAGGCAGCTCTGCAGGTGTGGGATTACTCAAGCCCCACCTAAGGTTAATTGATGGGAAAAAATGCTGTTTTAAAGTTCAGAGCAGGAACTGCTCATTGACTTGGTCCTTTTCTGGTGGTGAACAAGAGAGGACAGAGCTTTCAAGGTGAAAAGACTGAAAGGTATATATGTGTTTCCATGTGATGAGCGTTTTGTTTTACTGGTAAATGGAGTTAGCATCCAGTGTTAGTCAGGGATTGACTGTGTTTAGTGTCTGAGAGCGAGGATTTGTTTTCTGTTTAATTTTATTTTGAACTGCGTGTGAGACACATTTACTTGAACAAATAAAGTTTTGTTAAAAGGATTTCCAGTGTCTGTCAAACTTGCCCTAGAAGACTATGCAGACTGATCCCTAATTTGTGACGGTCAATCACATATGGTGTGAGGTTGCGGGCAGTCTTGCACTACAGAGTCTGAGGGTTGAAGACAATGGAGGACGTGTTAAAGGCTTTGCTGCAGTCCACTGCAGCGCAACAGCAGAACACTGTTGTGCAACAGGAGACCAACCGAATCCTGGCGGCGCAAATAACTGAGCAACAGAACTTTACACAGATACTCCAAAAGGAGGTGCACGTTCTAACTGATCGCCGCCAAATCCAACAACATGCTCCACTACAAAGTTCCCATGAAACCAGCGGGATCAGAGCAAATAATTTTCTCCAGAAATTGGCGCAATCTGATGATATAGAAGCATACCTCCTGGCATTTGAGAGGTCTACTGAAAGAGAACACTGGCCACCGGAACAATGGGCTGGCCTATTGGCACCATTCTTGAGTGGGGAGCCCCAGAAAGCCTATTTTGATCTGGAGCCAAGCCAAGCTAATGACTATGTCCAACTGAAAGTAGAAATATTGACCCGGTTGGGTGTCCCGGCAGCAGTACGTGCTCAAAGGTTTCATGCCTGGATATTCCATCAGGACAAACCACCACGATCAAAGATGTATGATCTGATCCACCTGGCACCCAAGTGGTTGCAACCAGAGGTGAATACCGCATCTCGAATAATTGAACAGCTTGTGATGGACCACTTTGTAAGGAGCTTATCTTCACCCCTTCGTAAATTGGTTATACAAGGAAACCCCTGCACGGCTTATGAGTTGACCACCCTTGTTGAATGATATCTGGTGGCTGTTGATCTATCAGAAATTACTATCGCTGAGTGGATACAGATTCGAAAAACTAATGAGGGCAACCGAACCGGTAAGACTGTTCCTGGTTTAACCACTTCAATGCAGTGGACACGCTCAGCGCGTCCAACCGCATTGGTACTTCGCTGCAGAGGACGCGCTGAGCGCATCCTCCCTTTGCAGCCGCGATCAGCCGGTATTCCGGCTGATCGCTTGGCCCCCCGGTGCGGGCTGACATCATTGTCAGCCCAGCCTCCGGGACCCCGGCGGGCACGATAGGCGTCATCGCGCATGCGCGATGAGGTCTATTTCAGGCACCCCCCCCGCCATTGCAGGGAAGGTGCCTGAAGGGGAGGGGGGGAAGGTCCTCTTCCCCCTCCCCTTCCCCGCAGGCCAGCGATTAAAGGCAGGCCCTGCCTGGAAGGGCACAGCCTGCCCTTCCAAGTGGCGGCTGTCTTTAACCCCTAGGGGGCTGGATCGCGATATGGCGCCAACATGCGCCGTATCGCGGTTCCCTCCCGGAGCTGGCCGACATCTTGGATGTCGGCCAAGCTTCCGGGATATCCTCCTAATGACTGACGTCATCACGCAGAGCGCGATGGCGCCAGTTTTGAAATTAACCCCTTGCTGCCACCTATAGTGGAGATAGGGGGTTCATTGGAACCCCCTATCTCCCGATCCGTGACAGCTAGGGGTTAATGTTTGCTATCATTGGAACGGCCAGAGCAAACATGACCATATAAAATGTAAAAACAAAAAATGTAAAATAAAAATAAATTTTTTTTTTTTTTTTTTCTTTTTTTAGATTTATTAGTGCAACAATATTGTTCCCATTTCAATTATAAAGTGAACAATGATGCTGCACTAACGATTTTTTCTATGGGGGCGTTTGCTAAAAAACATGTAATTTTCCCCAAAAAAAGTAACGATTCCTCATTTCTAATTTTTTTAACAAGCGCACCCATAGAAAATATAACCGCAAACGATCGCATGTTAAAATGTGAAAAAAAACACTTTACACATTATAAATTATTGAAAATTCATATTTTATTGCATTTTTTGTTATAATATACAGACAGGACATGACGTATACATATAATAATTACATATTATGAATCTGCACAGTCTGCCGGAAAGAAAGATATTTAATATGTCTGGGCCATATATTAAAATAAGGCTTCAAAACGCGGTTAAACATGATGAGCGAAACCAGTTAAAATGAGCTCAGCACAGAGGTGGGAAAAGGCTCAGCAGCGAAAGGGTTAAAGGTTGTTGGGAAGTCCTCTACTATTGGAAAAAATGTTGGCCCTAATGACTATCCAAATAAAGGGAAATGGTCCCCAAGAGAACAGCAGCCTGTCACGTGGCCTCAAAGACCATTAGAGTCACAGGGCAAATTTTATAGGTGCCAGGAATATGGTCATTTCATGAAGGCCTGCCCACTGTCTACTGAACCTATGTAATATAGGAGAGAATACTGATGTGTATTCTGATGTGAGGATGGCTCCCAGGTCAATGGGTCCTTCAAAAGTCCCACATTTATGTTGGATAACAGTAGAGGATAGAAAGGTTCAGGCTTTGCTTGACTATGGGAGCATGGTTACTCTGGTTTCTAGATCTCTGATAAAACCTGACACGATAGATAGGTCTACAGTAATTGAAATGTATGTATTCATGGGGATAAGCATCAGTATCCCACTACTGAAATGAGATTTGAAATGGAAACTGGGACTGTTTTGCATAAAGTGGGTGTAGTGCCTCATGTCACACATAATATTGTCCTACGTAGGGATTTCCCACATTTCTTGGATCTGTGGAATGCCACCTATACTGGCACAAATGCTACGTGTGAAGCATTGCATGACATATTTCCATTTTCCGACTCTGTTTTTGAAGCGAAACCATCATTTAAAAATGTAAAGTTAAATGAAAATGTTACCTTTTTCAAGGGTAATGGTGGGAGACGAACCAGAGCCCTACATGTTTCGTGGTCTTGATTTGAGCAGCGGGAAGTTTGGGGTTGCACAGTGGGAGGACCCTACGCTGGCTGAAGTGAGGGGAAATATTGCAGTTTTAAATGGGTCTCAAGTAAATCCAGCTATAACCCTTACTTTCCCATATTTTAAGGTTGAAAATGAATTGCTCTATCGTGTTGAGAAAAAAGGAACAGATTTGGTTGAGCAGCTATTGGTACCTCAAGAATTTCGTAATACTGTGTTACATCTCGCACATAGCCATGTTTTGGGAGCTCACCTTGGGGCTGACAAAACAAGAGATCGGTTAGTAAGGAGATTCTACTGGCCAGGAGTATATGCTGCAGTGAAGAACTATTGTTCCTCATGTCCTACACGTCAACTAACCTCTCCTACCAAAGTAGTTCGCAGCCCACTTGTATCATTACCTATAATTGATGTTCCCTTTAAAAGAATTGCCATGGACTTGGTGGGTCCAATAATAAAATCGGCAAGAGGCCATCAACCCATACTGGTATTATTATTATTATTATTATTCTTTATTTATAAAGCGCCAGCATATTCCGCAGCGCTGTACAATAAGCACAGTATAGACAGGGTTACAATACATTGAACAACATTTGACAAACAGTACAGGAGGAGATGAGGGCCCTATTCCCGTAGGAACTCACAATCTGGGAGGGTTGGGGTTGGAAACAGGAGGAGAGGACTGTAAGGTGAGAGTGATTGATGGTTGCGTCAGTGAGTTGGGGGGTCGGCTTCCCTAAATAGGAATGTTTTAAGGGGCGTTTGAAGGAGAGAAGTTAGGGGAAAGTCTGACAGTACGAGGGAGAGCGTTCCAGAGAGTGGGGGCTGCGCGTGAGAAATCCTGCAGTGTATCATGGGAAGAGGTGATGCGGGGAGAAGCTAGGCGCAGGTCACTGTTTGACCTTAGGGAGCGGCTGGGGTGTATTTGGTGATTAGTGAGGACAGGTAGTGGGGCGCTGAGTTAGTGAGGGTTTTGTAGGTAAGGATAAGGATTTTGAACTTAATTCTGCAGTGGATGGGGAGCCAGTGAAGGGACTCGCAGAGGGGAGCGGCAGAGACAGAGCGGCGGGTGAGGTGAATTAGCCTGGCGGAGGCGTTCAGGATGGATTGTAGGGGGAGAGGCGGGACAGAGGGAGGCCAGATAAGAGATTATTGCAATAGTCGAGTCGGGGGATTACCAGGGCGTGTATGAGTTGTTTTGTGGTGACAGCGGTAAGAAATGGCCGAATTCTGGAAATATTACGCAGTTGGTATCGACAGGAGGAGGAAAGAGACTTGATGTGGGGGATGAAGGAAAGAGCAGAGTCAAGTGTAACTCCAAGACAGCGAACTTGGTTTGATGGGGAATGGTGATACCCTCCACCGTGATAGAGAAGTCAGGAGGTGGGGAGGCATTGGAGGGAGGAATAAGTAGGAGTTCAGTCTTCGACATGTTGATCTTTAGGTGGTGGGAGGCCATCCAGGAGGAGATGCCAGATAAACAGTCACTGACTTTTGAAAGGACAGGGGAGAGAGATCAGGGGTAGAGAGGTAGATCTGAGTGTCATCAGCGTAGAGGTGGTAATTGAAGCCAAAGCTGTTGATGATTTTGCCCAGGGAGGAGGTTTAGATGGAAAAGAGCAGAGGACCAAGGACAGAGCCTTGAGGTACACCAACAGATAGAGGCAATGAGGAGGAGGAGTTACCAGCAAAGGACACACAGAAGGACCTGTTGGATAAATAGGATTCGACCCAAGCGAGTGCAGTGTCACCGAGACCCAGAGAGTTGAGGGTCTGTAGAAGGAGGGGGTGTCAACAGTGTCAAAAGCAGCCGAGAGGTCAAGCAGGATGAGAATAGAATAGTGGCCGTGTTTTTTAGCAGTTAGGAGGTCATTGGTGACTTTGGTGAGGGCAGTTTCAGTTGAGTGTAGGGGACGGAAGCCAGATTGCAGGGGGTCAAGTAGGGAATTGGAGGACAGGAAGAGGGAGAGGCGGTTGAAGACTAGTTTTTCTAAGAGCTTTGATGTGAAGGGAAGCAGGGATACAGGGCGGTAGTTGGATGGAGAGTTGGGATCTAGGGATGGTTTCTTTAGTAAAGGGGTAACTAGTGCGTGTTTGAAGGCGGATGGAAAGGAGCCAGTGGAGAGAGATAGGTTGAAGATGTGTGTGAGAGCAGGGGTGAGGGAGGAGGAGAGGGGATGAATTAGATGTGAGGGAATGGGGTCGAGCGGGCATGTGGTGAGATGTGAGGAGGACAATAAGGAATGGACTTCCTCCTCAGTGGCTGGGAGGAAGCGGCAGAGGGTGGCAGAGGGGACCTGTGGGAGTGGAGGTGGCAGATAACTATCTTGTGTTGGGATGTTGCGTCTGATATTTAGAGTTTTACTGAGGAAGTAGTCTGCCAGGTCTTGAGCGCTGAAGGCAGCTGTGGGGGGAGGTGCAGGTGGGTAGAGGAGGGTGTTGAAGGTGGACCAGAGCCATTTAGGGTTGGATAGATATAAGAGATGAGAAGAAGGATTGTTTGGCCAAGTGGAGGGCAGAGGTGTATGACCGGAGAATAAACTTGAAGTGAACAAATTCAGCTTCAGAGCGGGATTTCCTCCAGGCACGCTCTGCAGTGCGGGAGCATCTTTGCAGGTAGCGTGTCTGGAGGGTGTGCCAGGGCTGAAGCTGGCGGCGTGGGGCCTTACAGAGTCGAAGAGGAGCAAGAGTGTCTACAGCAGAGATAAGAGTAGTGTTGTAGTGATTAGTGGCAGCATCAGGGCAGGTGAAGGATGAGGTATGAGGGAGGTGGTGAAATAGGTTGGAGAATTGATGGGGGTCCACAGCATGTAGATTTCTGCGAGTGTGTGTGCGGGGTGGGGGAGCAGGGTGTTTAGGAAGTCCAGATAGGTTGAAAGAGAGAAGGTGGTGGTCAGAGATGGGGAAAGGGCGACATTTTGAACTCAGAAATGGAGCAGAGGTTGGAAAAGACAAGGTCAATAGCGTGACCATCGCGGTGGGTAGGGAGGAGGAGGATTGTGTGAGTCCAAGGGAGGATGTGAGTGAAAGAAGTTTGGAGGCAGCAGGGGCAGAAGGATCGTCAATGGGAATGTTGAAGTCGCCGAGAATTAGGCATGGAAGATTAGAAGACAGGAAGTGAGAAAGCCAGGTAGCAAAGTGGTCAAAGAACTGGGAGGTTGGTCCCGGTGGGCGGTAGATGACTGCCACCCTGAGAGCCAGAGGAGAGAACAGGCGGATACAGTGTGTCTCGAAGGAGGAGAAGGAGAGGGATGGGGGTGGAGGGAGATGCTGGTAGGTGTAGGTGGGAGAGAGCAGGATTCCGACCCCCGCCACCATTTCTCTCACCCGGTCTGGGGGTATGGCTCAAGTGTAGACCGCCATGTGAGAGAGCAGCAACGGAGGCCGTGTCAGAGGGAGTTAGCCAGGTTTCAGTTAAAGCTAGGAGGTTGAAGGAGTTTGAAAGGAAGAGGTCATGGATTGCTGTGAGTTTGTTGCACACAACATACTGGTAATAGTGGATTATGCCACCCGCTACCCAGAAGCCATACCCTTGAGAAACACTTCAGCTAAGTGTATTGCTATAGAATCAATGTGTTTGTTTGGCAGAGTTGGGATCCCGGAAGAGATCCTTACAGATCAAGGTACCCCTTAAATGTCAAAAGTAACCCAGGAATTCTGTATGGTGCTTCAGATAAAACACTTAAGGACCTCTGTGTACCGTGCACAGACTGATGGTCTGGTGGAACGTTTCAACAAAACTTTAAAAAGTATGTTACGGCGAGTGATAGACAAGGATGGGAAAAACTGGGATTTTCTCTTGCCTTATCTAATGTTTTCCATTAGAGAGGTCCCCCAGGTATCTACAGGGTACTCCCCATTTGAATTGTTATATGGCCAACACCCAAGGGGATTGCTAGATATCGCAAAGGAGATGTGGGAAAATTAGTCTACTCCATACCGGAGTGTGATCGAGCATGTTGTACAGATGCAAGAACGAATTGCAGCGGTTTTGCTGATAATGCAGGAACATATAACTATAACCGGAATGCCAGAATCAGCACTTTTAAGCCGGGGGATAGAGTATTGGTTCTTGTCCCTACGGTAGAGAGTAAGTTCCTTGCAAAATGGCACGGCCCCTATGAAGTACTAGAAAAAATAGGGGAGATAAATTACAAAATTAGTCAACCAGGCAGAAGAAAAGCAGAACAGATCTATCATGTGAATCTTTTAAAACCTTGAAAAGACTGAGAAGTTCTGTTGTCGGAGAAACCCTTAATATTACAGCCTGCTCCAAATAAAGAGGGGGTTAATACAGCTGACACTCTCTCTGCACAACAGAGGCGTGAAGTTGTTACATTTGTAGCTAAGAACTCTGATGTATTTACTACAGTGCCAGGCAGAACAAATATAGTGAAACATGACATTTATACTGACCCAGGGAAGTGTTTGCCTGAAACCCTACCGCATTCCGGAGGCCAGAAGTAAAGCTGTTAATGCTGAAGTTAAAAAGATGTTGCAATTGGGAGTAATTGAAGAGTCACACAGTGACTGGAATAGTCCAAGTGTGTTAGTTCCAAAACCAGATGGTTCCATACGATTTTGTAATGACTATCGGAAACTGGATAGCATATCAAAATTTGACACGTACCCCATGCCAAGGGTTGATGAACTAGTGGAAAGGTTTGGTACGGCTCGGTACCTTACGACATTAGACCTTACTAAAGGTTATTGGCAGGTGCCCCTTTCAGAAAGTGCTAAGGAAAAGACTTCCAATACAAAGTCCTACCCTTTGGATTACATGGAGCCCCAGCCACATTCCAAAGAATGATGGACCGGATCTTGCGATCACATAAACAATATGCCATAGCATATCTTGATGACATTGTGATCCATCGCACAAATTGGGCAACCCACCTTCCTAAGGTTCAGGCGGTGCTCAATTCTATCCGTGCAGCGGGTCTTACTGCAAACCCTGCCGAATGTTCCATAGGCTTAGAGGAAGCAAAATACTTGGGGGTCACTATTGGGAGAGGCGTGGTTAAACCACAAACATCTAAAGTGGAGGCGATACTGAACTGGCCACGCCCTGTTTCCAAGAAACAAGTTAGAGCATTTTTGGGGTTAACTGGGTATTACTGCAGGTTCATCCCTAACTTTGCAACAATTGCAGGTCCTTTGATGGATCTGACTAAAGCTAGAGGTCCTGTCATGGTAAAATGGACACCTGAGACAGAACAAGCCTTCGTAGCATTACAAGCCGCCCTATGTGCTGCCCCGGTACTGGCTACACCAGATTTCTCAACAGTTCGTTGTGCAAACCGATGTGTCCGATGTTGGTGTAGGGGCTGTTTTATCTCCCGGGGTTCAGGGTGAAGAACATCCTGTTATGTATTTGAGCAGGAAACTCAATTCTCATGAGAAAAACTACTCCAGTCGAAAGAATGTCTGGCCATCAAATGGGCACTGGAGTCCCTGAAGTATTATTTGTTAGGATGACCCTTTAACCTGCTCACTGATCATGCTCCTCTCATGTGGATGAGCCGAAATAGGGAAACAAACGCTAGGGTGACCTGTTGGTTTCTTAGCCTGCAACCCTTCAATTTCTCAGTGGAACACAAGGCAGGTTCTGCGCTGGGAAATGCAGATGGTCTTTCGAGAGCTCACTGTCTGCCTACGGTCGCTCACCCCGGTTGGTCTGAGCTGGGGGGGGGGATGTATGACTGTGTCAGTGGTGTGGTCGTGGAAGGCAGGTATTTGGGACCTAGGATTCTGCATAGCCTGTACCCACTACATGGGTGAACTACATTTCCCAGCAGGCAGCTCTGCAGGTGTGGGATTACTCAAGCCACACCGAAGCTTAATTGAGGGGAAAAAAATGCTGTTTAAAAGTTCAGAGCAGGAACTGCTCATTGCCTTGATCTTCCTTTTCTGGTGGTGAACAAGAGAGGACAGAGCTTTCAAGTTGAAAAGACTGAAAGGTATATATGTGTTTCCATGTGATGAGCGTTTTATTTTGCTGGTAAATGGAGTTAGCATCCAGTGTTAGTCAGGGATTGACTGTGTTTAGTGTCTGAGAGCGAGGATTTGTTTTCTGTTTAATTTTATTTTGAACTGCGTGTGAGACACATTTACTTGAACAAATAAAGTCTTGTTAAAAGGATTTCCAGTGTCTGTCAAACTTGCCCTAGAAGACTATGCAGACTGATCCCTAATTTGGGTCGGTCAATCACAGGACCTTTCCCACTGAACACTTGGTTGCAGAGTATATACTGTATTTAGAATGCTCATTCAATAAGCGGCGTTTATAGTATTGCAAGCTGTGGTTTTGTCAAAACCATTTTCCTTAGACTTAAATAATTGGATGAAATTGCTACTATCAGGGTTATCCAAAGAGATTCGAAAAGTCACCACACGTTCGGTGACTTTTCGTTCTCTTCAATTCGGTTCCTTTTGCCGATCCCATTTCGGTGACCCTGCGGTGTATTCAGCAAACAGCACAGGGTCCCCGAATTGCAGGGAAAAGCTGCCGAAAACCTGACGAAAAATAACCACAAAACCTGCCGAATGCACACCGAAAACCCTCAAAAACATCTGGATTAACCTGTCGAAGACGCCGGAAAAACCTGAGCAGGAGCCGATCACAGGCAGCGCAGCCGCCGGAAAAAGCCGAGACTGCAGACAGAGGGAGGTGAATAAATTAGCAAAAGAGTTTGTATGAAAGTGAAAAGCTGTTTGCAAAGAAACTACTGAGCGAAAATGTATGAAATTTGCATATGATCCAATGAATGATAATAAAGAGGGCTGTTACAGAAAAAATAAGTAAACTTAAAAAAATAAATAAAAAAAATCGGACTTTTAAAAAAAAACAATTCTGAAAAATGCTCAAAGAGACTCTTTACTGCAAAATTTTATAATGAATGGTTTAATAAATATTGAATTAAAACGGGAATATTTTTACCATTGAAGCCTATGGGATTCGCTTGAATAAACCTGCCGAATTAAACCACCGAATGGCAGGGTATTAGGTGAACCTTTCACTGCTGGTTTGTGTTCTCTGAATAGCCGAAGCAGTGCTTCTCTATGGGGATTTCACTGCCCTCGAACAGGCACCGAACAGGCACCGAGTGTGCAGGCAATTCGCCAGGATTTGGCGAATTGCCTGCTGTCTGAATAGCCAAATGGCCAGGAAAGGCAACTGTATGCTGATTTTCATTGTTCGGTTACCTTTCTCAAGCAATTCGGAGCTCTTTGAATAACCCTGATTGTCGTTGCTTGTAAACTTTAAAAGTGCAATATCACCCCAGGACATACTTGAAAACGAGAGAAATCTCAATGTATCCTTCCTGGTAAAATCCTTTATAAATAAATCAAAGAATCATTATCTGTGCGCTGTTGCCAATCAATATAGTTGTACCGAGTTTCGGTTTGCATAGGCAAGTTGTTTGATCTGCCCTGATTGTAAGCGAATCAACATAGAGCGCTATTACTCACCTTTAATAACTATCGGCTTCAACTCCGTTTTTGGTGTTAACAGCAACTTATTATATGGAAACTGTTTCAAGATTAACAATGTTACTTTACAGCTGCCATTGATGTATGATTAAGGTTTATACACTAAGTACGCTTCAAGTGAGTATATATATAGGGCATGACTTCTAGCTCGGTATCCTATTTAACCACTTCAATGCTAAGGACGCGCTCAGCGCATCCTCAGCATTACCGCTGGTGTGCTGAGGACGCGCTGAGCGCGTCCTCAGTTTGGGGTCAGCGTTCGGCCGGGTTCCGGCCGATCGCTGGCCCCTCCGGTGCGGGCTGACATCCTGGATGTCAGCCCGGCATCCGGACCAGCAGCCGCCATTATTAGGTGTCATCGCGGGGCGCGATGACACCTAATTCAGGCCCCCCCCGCATGTGTGGAGGAGGCGCCTGAAAGGGAGGGGGGGAGGTCCTTCGGACCTCTCTCCCTCCCGATCGGCGGCACACAGGGGCTTAACCCAGGCATCATTTGGAAGGGCACAGCCTGCCCTTCCAAATGATGCCTGGCATTAACCCCTGGGGAGCTGGATCGCAAATCGGCGCTGAAAAGCGCCGATTCGCGATCCTTCCCGGGAGCTGGCCGACATCTTGGATGTCGGCCAAGCCTCCGGGAACTCCCCCAGAGGACTGGCGTCATCGTGCGCAGCACGATGACGCCAGTCCTAGCGTTAACCCCTAACTGCCACCAAGTGTGGAGATAGGGAGTTCATTGGAACTCCCTATCTCCCGATCCGTGGCAGCTAGGGGTTAAATTTTGATATTGTTGGATCGGCCAGAGCATGGCCGTTCCAATGATACCAAACATGAAAGTTAAAAAATTTGTAAAAAAAAAAAAAAATGAAAAAAAAAAATTAAAAAAAAATTAAAAAAAAAAAATAAACACTTTTTTTTTATTTTTTTGGGTTTGTTAATGCAGCAATATTGTTCCCATTTCAATTATAATGTGAACAATGATGCTGCACTAACGATTTTTGTATGCGGTGCGTTTGTTAAAAATAGTGTCATTTTCCCCAAAAAAAAATGTAACGAGACCCCATCTCTAATTTTTTTAACAAGCGCACCCCATACAAAATATAACCGCAATTGCTCGCATGTTAAAATGTGGAAAAAAACACTTTACACGTTGTAAATTATTGAAAATACATATTTTATTGCATTTTTTGTTATAATATACAGACATGACATAACGTATACATATAATAATGACATATTATGAATCTACCGAGTCTGACGGAAAGAACGATATATAATATGTCGGTGTCATATACTAAAATAAGCCTTCAAAACACGTTTAAACATGATGCGCAAAACAGGTAAAAAATGACCTCAGCACAGGGGCGGGAAAAGCCTCAGCAGCGAAAGGGTTAAGTAAAATTATTTTAAGCACGAGCGACAATCTACATCTAGATACGTATTTTTTTTCATTTTTGGATGATACACTATATGTATGTTATCTTCGTATCACCAGGGAACATTCAGTGTATCGATCAGCTAATTGTTTCTTCTAATTGTATGATTATACTGTATGTAGTTATATTTTATCAATTGGATTTCCAATTTTGATCGGTTCCTGGTTTGCTTCCATTTTCTATGGTTCCTGTTTTGTCTTGTCACCTGATATTTCACCATTCAAGAAAAGAGGACTTGGGAGGGGCTTGATGTACTAATTCTATATTTTTATTGGTTTACTCTGTTGCTATATAAACTTTCTTTGCAGCTGGAGGTTTAGTAAAGAAAAGAGAATGCTAAATATTTGCCTCCTAACACCAAGGCTGGAATAATCCACAATTATACTGCAGAGAAGAGTTAAAATAATAAACAGTTTCAGAGAAATATTTAATTAAAAACTGAGATTTTATTAACATTGAAAGCTATGGTGGAAAAAAGCCTAAAGATTAACCCAAAAATTCACGGAAAATGCCAAAAAATCATTTTCAGCCGCACGCATCTCTATGGCACAGCTTATATGATATGATGTGCATCTCTTTGGACTTTTGGAGTACATGGGCCAAGAAATGTATGTTTGGGGGTGCAGGCCTGATGTTCTATATAATTTTCTTGACCTCTTGTGTGCAGGATGTTTATGAACTCCTGAGTTATGCCAGAATAGTGTTGTTGTCTATCATGTTATATGCTGATAGGTTCGCTACCCGGAATGTGTTAATATCTGTTTATATTTGAGTAGTTTGTTAATGTGTCAGTGTTTGCCTGACAAAGCAGATTATCTACTGTTTTTAGACTGTAATCTTGTTTATCATAGCAATTGCCATTGTCCTGTCTGTCTAGGAATGTTGAGCGAATGTTTATTCCATTCTAGGGTCAGAAACATAGAAAATGTCGGCAGATAAGAAACTTTCGGCCCATCGAGTTGTAACGTTGGGAGCTTCCAGCCTCTCCAGTGTGCTTGAAGGCAGCATGTCTGATGCTGCTCACTGACCAACACCCGGTTTAAATAGAGACAGGCAGGGAGGTGGCTGCATGAGGTGCGGCTTGAGACGGGGGCGCGGTCTGGTGAAGGTCTTTAAAAACCCACAGTTCCTTCTCAGCAGTGCCAGATTGTGGTTATCCATACCTGAGCTCCCTGTACCTGTATTCTCTCGTGATTTAACCTGTTTTTGACCTCTACTTGTTTTCTGACTATTCTGCCTTCCGTTGCCCTAGACTATTTTCTTGTACTACGCTACTGCACTGATATCGACCCGGCTATTCCATTTGACTATTCTCTGTATTCCTGACTCTGGCTCGTCTGACTAACCCCGTGTTGCTGACCTGGTTTTGTATTACGACATTGTATTTGATTAACCCTTTCTGTCTAGCTAGTATACTTATACCTGGCCATTTTTTTAAAGGACCAGACAGTTAGGGATTGTTCTACGGCTACTCTGTTGGTAGCTTTTTGGCTCTGTGGAGTGTTGGGCTTTAAGGACTGCGTGGTGGGATCCGGGAACCGTGACACTAGTCTGCCCAATTACATGGATACTTGACCTGGATTTATCTTTTGTTTAGGATAGCCTTATGCCTATCCCATGCTTGCTTAAATTCAATTACTGTTTTGGCCTCTACCACTTCTACTGGAAGACTGTTCCATGTATCCACCACCCTCTCAGTAAAATAATGCTTCCTGATGTTACTTTTAAACCTTTGCCCCTCTAATCTAAGACTATGTCCTCTTGTTTTGCTATTTTGTTTCCTTTTAAATATACTCCCTTCCTCTACCTTGTGGATTCCCTTTACGTATTTAAATGTTTCTATCATATCTCCTCTGTCTCGTCTTTTTTCCAAGCTGTACATGTTAAGATCATTAAGCCTTTCCTGGTAACTTTTCTCCTTCAAGCCGTACACCATTTTAGTAGCCCTTCTCTGAACTCTCTCTAAGATGTCTATATCCTTCTGGAGATACGGTCTCCAGTACTGCACACAGTACTCCAAGTGAGGTCTCACCAGTGCTCTGTACAGTGGCATGAGCACTTCCCTTTTCCTACTGCTAATACCTCTCCCTTCACAACCAAGCATTCTGCCAGCATTTCCAAGCATTCTGCCAGCATTTCCTGCTGCTCTATTACATTGACTACTTACCCTTAGATCCTCTGAAATAATAACCCCTAAATCCCTTTCCTCAGATGTATCAAATATTCTATATTCAGCCCTTGGGTTTTTACGTCCCAGGTGCATTATCTTGCACTTATCCACATTAAAACTCAATTGTCACAGCTCCCACCATTTTTTTAGTTTACCTAAATCATTTGTCATTTGGCTGATCCCTCCAGGAACGTCAACCCTGTTGCAAATCTTTGTGTCATCAGCAAAAAGACATACTTTTCCATTAATACCTTCTGCAATATCACTAATAAAAATATTAAAGAGAATGGGTCCAAGTACTGACCCCTGAGGTACCCCACTGGTAACAAGACCTTGCGCCGAATAAACTCCATTTACCACAACCCTCTGTTGCCTGTCACTCAGCCAGGTTTTGTATATGTAATATGTAAATAACCCATGTTTGAGTGTATAAATATGTGTGCCTGTCCCCAATTAAAAGAGTTCCATTCTGACCCTGAAACCTCCAGATATACAGCCTCGTCTTATTTTGAAATGGGGATGCTAGCAGGCTCTCTACGTGTCCCGGTTCTTAAGCCTCGTCTGAGTACTGGAGATAGGCACGGAAGTCTAGCTGGGGAGAACAGGGGGTCTGGCAAATGAAGAGGCATTGACTGACGTGACCCTGTCCGGGTACAGAGATCTATCACATATGGAAAAAGGTTAATTGTATTGTTAAACCGCTGTTCAGTGGCAGGAAAATTGTCCCATAGAGAAAGGATTCAGTTCGACAGGTGAATCCATAGGATAGAAACATAGAAACATAGAAACATAGAAAAATGTCGGCAGATAAGAACCTTTCGGCCCATCTAGTCTGCCCAATTACATGGATACTTTACCTGGATTTATCTTTTGTTTAGGATAGCCTTATGCCTATCCCATGCCTGCTTAAATTCAATCACTGTTTTGGCCTCTACCACTTCTACTGGAAGACTGTTCCATGTATCCACCACCCTCTCAGTAAAATAATGCTTCCTGATGTTACTTTTAAACCTTTGCCCCTCTAATCTAAGACTATGTCCTCTTGTTTTGCTATTTTGTTTCCTTTTAAATATACTCCCTTCCTCTACCTTGTGGATTCCCTTTACGTATTTAAATGTTTCTATCATATCTCCTCTGTCTCGTCTTTTTTCCAAGCTGTACATGTTAAGATCATTAAGCCTTTCCCATAGAATCCAATGTAAAAAAAATATTTTAGTTTTTTTCTTATTCAACTGTTTATTCTTTTCATTTTCAGCAAAAAGCCTTTTTATTTATTCTTTTTTTTGGAAAAAAAATTATGCAAAATTATTGATTCTCAATTTTTTTTTTTAAAAAAAAAACGTATTTTTTTTTTATCCTGGCATTTGGCAGGGTTTTTTTAATTTCTTTTCTTCAGTCCGGCTGTCGTTGGGGTTTTTGCCCTGCAATCTTCAGCGATCTTTGGCTGTGCTGGTAAGCCCTATTTACCCTGCAGTCTTCGGTGGCGTTCAGCAACGTTCAGTGGTCTGTCCGTCGGTTGACCTGGGTCATTCACAGACGTTTCCAGTAGATGACCCTGATGGAGTTATCGGACATCCAAGACTACGGAGCCAGTGGATGGCCAGCCTAAGGCGCCTCTGTTGCACCCTTGCTTTGTCATCTCCTCAGAGATAGCCTTTTCCCACCCAATGCTCTATTCCAGAAGACAGTGCTTTCAAATGTTCTTGCAGACCAATTCTTCTAAGTCCACTTGGACCTTTGCTGGAATTATTCCGTAGACGATAATCTAGGAAACATACATGACATCAATCCTGAACGTTTCTAAACCGGTATTATGTGGTTGTGATCTGGAAATCGGTGCTAGGTCTAACAAGGATTTGGAGAGCCGCCTTATGCTTCTTAAGATTCGAAATACCGCAAACATCTCCTGCCCACATCCCCAGACACCCACCTTCTGTGTAAGGAATGTACATCCAATCGCTAAGGATGCCCAACGTTCCGGAGAACTCAGGCACGTTTTTGTCCACTTCATCCACCGAAGACTCCTCCCTAAAGATACCCGCAGGGGGACACGGTATTGGACAGGTCTGGTATCACCTGAAAATTTTATGAATATTTTGAACATTATGAGGTGGACCCTGCAACTTCTTTTCTTTCACCAAGACAACATTCCTAAATTTACCCCGTAGGAAAGAAATCATGACCTCTGCCAGGCTCATCCACCTCACATCCTGTACCTCTCCCACTCACCCCTCTACAGTTTGTCCGGAACACTTATGTCAGGCTCATCCATCTCACATCATGTACCTCTCAACCTCACCCCTCTACAGTCTAATGAACGCCTCTGCCAGGCTCAGCCACCTCACATCCCGTACCTCACACCTGACCCCTCTACAGTCTATCTATAGTGAACACCTCTGCCAGACTCCTGTATCTCACATCCTGTACATCTCACACCCCACCCCTCTACAGTCTGTAATGAACGACTCTGCCAGACTCATTCACCTCACATCCTGTGTGATTTGTGGATGATAATATGAATATTTTGCCCACATATTAAATAAAATGACAGAGTCAGAGTTTTTATTGCATGTTTAATATTTGCATTAGTAATATATGGAAAATGCTGTGAAACATCTGATTTTCAGTAAAGACGCTCCTTTATAAAATCGTCATATTACAATAGCATTTCAGGATTATAATAATGTATTACACACCCAGGAAGACGAGGATTATCTCTATCTTCACCCGTACACAAGAGGATTAATGCTATAATAACAGGAGGCCATTAGCTCCGCCCCCAGGAAGAAGGAAAGGGAAATCACTGGTAACAAAGTGACAGATTTATAATATAATATATTCATTATTAAATAGAGGGACGGGCAGGAACCCCCCCCCAACCACCCGCAATCTATAAATACAAAAACACTGAAAAGAAAATGCCGGAATACAGACGGCAAGTGAAGAAACATGACTGAGGCTCTGCTGGGCTCTGACCTGGAGGACCCTGTAACCAGCATCTACATATCATCATAATATACGGCGGCCACTAAGAGGAAAGTCTACCGGTCAGACGGGTTTATAAACTGAATTGTATTGAGAGACTGAAGCCGGTGTAACGGGAGGGATGGGGTCATTCAGCCGTATCACTATGTACTATACCCCCGACCCCCCCACGGGGCAAATTCAGGTAAATGACCAGCAAAGGATAGAGAGAAGAGGAAATTCCCTGCTGCCCTCATCTGATTTCTGTGATTAACCCTATCAATGACGATCAAAGCTTTAGAAATGCATAGAATCCAGCACAAAACCCCCAGCGACCAATGAAATCACAGTCCTGGGTCTGATAACATACAGTATATAATCACCGGTATCACGTGATCTTCTTAGTATCTTCACAAGAAAGACTAATCCACACAGCGCAGACTCCAATGTATCCAACATGTGTATATTATTAAGCAGTATCACACTCACGTGTACTTGAGCTTTGTTAAGCCGGGCTCGTAGGTTGACCTGTTGGACCCATAGAGCTGCCCCCCCACGTCTGCCTTCTGTATATTGAACTTCCAAGAATCCAAAAGATCAAAGGCAGAGGAAGGGGGGGGACCGAGTCTATGGGTCCAACAGCCCAACATATGAGCCCGGCTTAACAAAGTTGAAGTACACGTGAGTGTGATACTGCTTAATAATATACACATGTTGGATACTTTGGAGTCTGCGCTGTGTGGATTATGGTTTCTTTTGGAAACAATAAGAAGATCATGTGATACCAGTGATTATATATAATTTCATTGGTCGCTAGACTTTTTGTGCCGGACTCTACCCATTTATAATATTTTATCTGTTTGCTTTTCCCAGCATGCTGCATTCCTTTAAGTTATAGTTTGCACCGCAAGGTGTGCGCTAATCTACATATGCACATCTATTGGCCAGGATTGCGCACAGGATGCTCGTTTTGCCTACTGGATCTTCAGGGTGACATATTTTAATGTAAGTCTGAGAGCTGTGGGTCCAACGATGGTCCTCAGATCCCACGAAAATGCCAGGATTGCAGGATATGTGAAACACTGCAAAGGGCATCTGATTTGCTGCTCAATAATTGCAGGATTCAGTCTGCATTTCCCCAGGGGAATCCTGAAAACCTGTCCTGTTAGGGGGACCCGAGGACTGTCTTAATATGCGTTTCCTAAACAAGCCCCCGGGTGGCGCCGCTGCTTACCTCAATCTGGCCTCATATCTCCGGGGGAAGAGATGGAATCACAGATGCATGATGGGAATGGGAAGTTGATTTACATAAAGAGGAGGAAGATACAGTGATTATTTAGTAAAGGCGTTGGCGCCATCAGAGGTCATGTGACTTCATACAATTTCTCCAATATAGAAAGACATTTAATGAAAGATAAAGTAAAGCAGCGGCTGATCTGCTGGAGATACAGCGTCTAGTCTGCTCGCACAATGATCTATGGGAGGTTTCCATTAAAGCTGTTGTAAAAGTCTCCTCTTGGGCGGAATCTTCTGTGACTTTGTTCGGCGGATTTACACTGGCAGTGCTCCGTGAGATGTTCGAGAGCCTCACTAACTAAGTGAAACTGTCTCTTTAAATCATCAATCTTCCTCTGAATTTCATCATCAAAAGCACACTTTAGGGGTCTGAAATCTGGTGGGAAGGTGGGGACTGTTGTTGTTGTTGTTGGTGGTGGCGTCGTTGAAACGCAATCTGTGGAGACAAACAGAACATCACATTGTGTCACTGGTTAGAATGAAATAAACCGCTTTACGTCTTACTCTTACACTTTGTTTCGGGACAGGCCGGTTTCCTCCCGTTTTGTGCTTTTTATCTTTTTGCAGTGCGATATTTTTGCAGTAAACTGCTTTTTTGTTACTTTGGATAA
>RXON01004009.1:0-23477 GCA_009667805.1 Leptobrachium leishanense | reverse complement strand
TGGGGGTGCCAAGTTACAACAGAATATTCGGCACCGGTGTCAACCATAAAAATTTCATCTTTTTCCCACTCTCATAGTGACCCTCGTGGTTACCGAGCGGGATGGGCCCAGGTCCCAATATGCATCCTGCCCCTCAAATGACGTTCCCGCCAATCCCACAAACCCTGCTCCAGCACCCTCATTTCTCTCATATCTGCCGTCTGTTACCTGACCATGGGGCCTTGACCTCCCGATTCCCCAACCTCTCCTTGTCCCCCAAATTTAGCCAAAAATGCCGACAGTCGTTTTTCCAGTGACCTTCACCCCGGCACCAGGCGCACTGGTTGGGTCCCAGGGGTTCCCTAGGGGCTCCCCTACCTCTTCCTCTCGCCCCCCTACCCCTTGCTCTCCCTCTGTCCGAGCCACCTTGTCCTCCACCATTTCCCATATAACCCACAACACCTGTGTGTCCTCTCTGTCTCTTTATCTCCTCCCATTTTTCCTCTAGATCCCGGTTATGATACACTTTATTAGCAATCTCTACTAATTCACTAATACCTTTTCCCAAAAACCCATCTAATCTCTGTATTTTATTCCGTATATCCCTCTGTGACTGTCCCACAAACGAAGAATTAATTAACTCTCTGATCTCCCACTGCCTCGGATCAATAGGACTATACATCCTATATGCATCTAGTAATCTTTCCAAAAATGCGCTTGGAGACTCTTTAGATTCTGTACCACATCCTCTGCTTTTCCCATGTTTGTGGGTTTCTTCCCTCCCGCTTTAACACCCATTATTACTGCTGTTCTGTACGTCTGGAGGTGGGCAATACCCTCCGCGGTGCTATATGGCCACTTGGGATCTGTTTTGGGGTAGTGTTCCTCTGCCCACGCTTCTGGCTGGGGCTTAGCATCTGCTACAGCTTGGGCAAGTAAAATCTTTTGCGCGCTACTATTTATCCGGGCTTTTCCTCTGTGGTGAACATTGTCAACATTAATTGCTGAAAATCTGCCCATGGGGTTATGTGTGAGCAGCATGACTGACTCTATCATACTAGCCACTGCTGCGGGATTAGTGGAGTACAGTGGTGTGTGTGTTTCCAGTTGAAAAGATCTGTTGTCGTGAATGGGACATATGTGTATTGCTCTGGCCCAGGAGCTCCATTTGCCAGTAAAGGACCTGGCACTTCTCGTAGGGGCATTTGATAGGGATTATGCTGATATGGCTCACGGGGTTTATGTATATTATTCGCTGCGCGAGTAGTAACCCCTCGTTTCTCATCTTCACCCTCATTATCGCTATCCTCCTGGGCTACTAATTTGTATACGCTCCCATCCGGCAGTTCAATTTTTCCTGGTGGGGCCTCTCTGTCTCCTCCACCTGCCGCCCCCTGTTCTTCTTCCACAACCCCGCATGATGGAGCGAAGGGAGCCGGCCGGGAAGTAGCAGCTGCCTGCTCCCCCATCTCCGCACGCGCAATCGCGGCACTCAAAGCTTCTCTAGCTGCCCTGTAACATGACGGGTATGGCGGGGGCAAGGATTCACCTTCCTCTGGGTGTTCTACCAACACCGATCTCTCTTTCTCTTTATTATTTGGTGGTACCTGCTTCTTGTGTTGTCCCGCCAACATTATAAAGTGACTTTTATCTTTTACACAGTATCTCCATATATCTATATACGGGTACTGCTCAGGATGTCCGCATTTCACGGTGACTTGGGAATGCACTCTCTGTATTAGCTCGGGGTCCATTGACCCCTGCTCTGGCCACTCAGAAACTAACAGTGGCCACACAATTGTACACATTAATGTTAGCTTCTCCTTAGTTAACTCCACACCATAATCATGCGCTGTATATAACGCTTCAAAATTCCGCACCATATACTCTAAGGGCGTCTCACCCTTCTTTACCCTACTGGGTTTGGATGACCCGTTACCCATTGTTACTCTTCTCAGAAAACCAGTAAGCTCTTTACAATGCAAATACAATTTTTTTAGCAAAAGCACTTAGAATTTACTGTCTGGTACTTCAGCCAACAATT
This sequence comes from Leptobrachium leishanense, assembly GCA_009667805.1. Taxonomy (NCBI): domain Eukaryota; kingdom Metazoa; phylum Chordata; class Amphibia; order Anura; family Megophryidae; genus Leptobrachium; species Leptobrachium leishanense. The sequence goes on along the minus strand of RXON01004009.1, from coordinate 21,454 downwards.
CTCACGTGTCTGAACCACTTCCTCCGTTAGTAGCCGGACTGCAGTTGCCTGAGCCGGAAACGTACTTCGGGAGTCCACTCTCAAGTTTGCTTTCTCGCAGGGCGAGTAGGCGCTCGTTCACTCACAGCATTCAAATCACTCACAGCACGTACTGTACCAGATACTTTCAACACAAAACAAAACAAAAACAATTCAACTCTTTCTACTAGCCGAGGGCACGCCGTCCCTCCTTTTGGCTCCTTATACCCGTTAATTGAACTCTAACTCTTGCCTGCTTGTGACTATGTGCACCCCGTTCTATAACAACACTCCCGTCTGCAATTCCAATTTGCCTATGGGCAATCTACCCACCCGGCACCACTATCTCTGCAGCTACCGCTAACCTCAATTGGCCCTCTTCACTACACGACGTACACACTAGCACTGACTCAGGGCTCTCAGCCCAGTCACAGAAATCCCTCCTCCTTTCCTGGTCCATGTGCAGAAGCTCTGTTTACAAACACTGACTATGACTATGCAACTCCACGTGGCTACTTTCTCCCTCTCTTAAAGAACTACCCTTTGGTTAACATTTGATCCCCCGGGTCCAGACACGCGCTGGCCACTTTCTGGCCCCGTGCTATATGCGGCGGGTTCAATATGTCAACGAGACCGTGGCCGCGGGTCTCCTTATCCGACTTACGGTCAGACGTTTCCCTTTATACCGGTATCTCTGATACACATACAAACACAGAAGACACTTTACCTATCGCCGCGCTGCTCGCTGTTTCCTCAGACTCTGGTGTGTGTCCCAGCTTCCCGGGCCGGGGGTCCGTTTGGGACGAGACGAGGTCCACTGAACAGGAAATCCTGCTTGGCACCTGCAGATGTCAGCTCACCTTCAACGGACGCCCAACCGACGGGATCACTCGCACCTGCAGTCAACCGCTACAGTGTTCAGCAGCCGTTGCCTATGCCGGCAAGGGCCCGTATCCCGGCTATCGAGCCCCCAAGAAATGTAACCGGAATCACTAGGTTCACTTCAGGACGGCGCCGGACCGGACACAAGCAAGGATTGTCTGAACACGAGTCTCTTCAGGAAAGGCAAACTTTATTGTGTCGTCACACAAATGCTCACACAGGATTGAATCGCAAAGAGTGAGCCCCGTCTCCCCCCGACAAGGGGTTTTATACCCCAAATATATAATTAGGTACATCCCAATTAGCCCACCTCCCGATGACACTTTATTCCACCCCACGTGGGTTAATACCTCCCATTATTAGTACAAAGGCATTCATACATTGACCGTAAATGGCAAACTTCATGTTAGTCTGACAGTTTGTGATTTGCTGCCGCACTCAATCCAGGCCGTGCCCACCTCCCTAAAGGCTATGTTTATTTTGTTACAGATAAAGCATGGTCTGGTTTCTACGCTCTCTTTGTCTCTCGGCAAGTCTCAGTGACCTTGCAGTATCCATTTGTCATCCTGTCTTTCCGTGCCAAGAGCTGGCCGGATTTTCCCTCAGTTTTATTGCTTCTCTGCTAATCTACCACATTCCTAAGATTCTATGTAAGCTTCATTCTAGTGTCTAGTGAAATCTATCTAGTTATTTGCAAGTGAACCAATATTCTGAACAAGATGGCCGCTTGGCTCATAATAGCGACCATCTTCCAGCCTGATTCCACTTCATTGCGAACGCAGCGCACTCTGTACGTCAGTACTAGCGGTTTGACGTTCTCGAAAAAATGCGTTCGTTTGCCACTTGCGTTGCACGGCCGCACTTTTTGTGCGGCCGTTCTTCATATGCAGCCCGGCTTTGGACGTAATTTGCTGCTAGCACGGCCGTGATTTAGTGCGGTTAAACGCACGTTAAAACTGCTTTCGTCTGACCTTAGCCTACATCTAAAAATCTGTTGTAAAAAAAATCACCATTACCCAATACAAAAATATTTAAACAGAAAGTACATATAAAATTATTTCTATCTAATGTATACTATATAAATATATAAAATATAAACCTATTTTAAAAGACACTGTAAGCAGAAAATGTGTTGTTAATAAATATATATGGTTTACAATACAATAAGGGCTCTATTACAATCTTTGCATTAAAACGCGGGCGCAAGGGAGGAAAAACTGCGCCAGATTACTGGATTTCCGCATTTGGAAGCCCTGGACAGGAAAAGGAGAGAGAACCCAGCACCACTGGAGTTAAGGTGACTATTTTATAATAACGAAAACAAGTATTAAACGTAATTGTGCCAGGAGCCTCTTCTAAAATATCTAAGGGGGAAAAGAAGGGGGATTCAAAGAGTGCTTAAGTAAACAAAAAAAAGATTTATTTTGTACGTTTTAATAAAAAAAAATAATCGGGCAGTTAATTATTAAAATAATCATTAATTGCAGAACTAGAACCAGATTTTGGTTTGACAATAGTATAGTGGTTTTCCCAATCATGACTAGCAAAGTCCGTTACCGTTACCTAGCATATGGATCAATTTGGTTAATATTGTTTTGATCATTTCATCACACATAGAAAACAAAAGGAAGCGTAAAAAGATTGGAACATCATAGACCCAAAAAGTTGGAGCCTGAACCCAAAGTGAAACTTAACATCTTCTCCAAGGCTCCACCACAGTTATTACCCATAATCTCTGCATGCTCCACCTCCAGTGGCGACTCTAGGAACAATATTTAGGGGGGGCACATAGGATACCACAGCCAAAACTGGGGGGGCACTAATAATTTTCACCACTAAATCATACCACTGAATAAAACTAAGCGCCCTATCACCTGGTGTGAGCAAAAACACCATCACTAAAGGAAAAATTTAGTGCGAGTCCCTAAAACGTAGTGCCTGACTACCTACTAACAGATCACCTTGTCCGCGGTAGTGCATGAACAAGGTCGTTTAGCGCACGCTAGGGAAACTAGTGCGGTTGTGTACAGGATAGAACTGTTTTTTTAACAGTGCAGAGTGCCGGGTCATACCTATCCCCCGCCCTCACAAGCTTGAATATGAACATATCCAGTGAATAACTTCACACCCCTGCATTATTAAAATCCTCCACGGTGGTCGTATCATCCATGTTTTGATGCACACATATATTAAGGCTTCATGGACTATTGCATGATAAATGCCACCCAACAGCATGTAGAATCCTTACACTGCATTTAATAGATCCAAAAGGAAGGCCAGGTGAGCGATACAAATTTCCCTGCTGCAGCATATAAAAAATACATGTTTCAGGGCAAGACTTATTGATGTGTCCCTTTAAACATGGTCCACACGGTCACCCTAATAATCAACCGCTTCCATACTATGAATAACCCCCAGCATAAAATGTTTAAAATTAGGCAATATATTAGAATTAGGATATATATGGATAAAGGATACATTTATAATAGAGCCGACTGCAACAGCAACAACATTGCTGACCAGATCCATTACTATGGCGTATGGAGCCAAGAGAACACCTGTGCTGCATTCCTTTACATTGCCTATTAATTGCCTGTTAATTTTGGGCGAGGACCTGTTTTTTTGGAGTTAGCACCAGGGTTGAGCAGTAGGTAAAATGTTGCAATTAGCACCCCTCAAAAAATTAGCGATGGCACCAAGTAATCTGTTAGCTGCAAAAGCGCTAAAGATTAGACATGTGCACAGCACAAAATTTCGTTTTGAACTAATGGATTAGTCCTAAAATGCAATTTATTTAGTTACTAAAGAAATTCGTTTTCAGTTCTTTAGTATGAAAACTAATTTCATTCATCCGAAAACCAATGGATACAATTACTATTGTAGTGGCTCCTCAGAGGGCTGAGATCGCTGCTTGTTACAGTATCTCTCACTCAGCACAATGTGGGCCATATTACATAGTTGGTGCCAACATAACCAGAGCTGTTGTAAACTTCCCAGAGCCATTAGAGCCTATGGAGGTTTTCAGTTTACAACTGGTTAAGTTAGCACCAACATTGTAATACTGCCCCGTGTCAGGCAAAGCTGTTACAGTTACTGACTGTTCGCTGCTCATCACAGCGCTCAGAGTTTCAGTAAAGCTAGTAAATAATATTTTTATGTATAAGAGGTTAGAACAATATTATTTCCTTGTTTTACTGAAACTCTGAGCGCTGTTACAGTCAGTTACTGTAACAACTGAGCCGGATACATTGTACTGAGAGATAATGTAACAAGCAGCCGATCTCAGCGCTCACAGCCACAGGATTTAAAGGGCTGAAAAAAAGGATCCTCTCTGTATAATGTTTAGAACATCCTCCTACATTAATTATACCGCTGTCTGTATAATGTATACAACATCCACCTGCATTAATTAATACCCCTCTCTGTATAATATATAGAACATCCTCCTCAATTTATACCTTTCTCTTTATAATGTATATAACATCCTCCTGCATTAATACCCCTCTCTGTATAATGTATAGAACATCCTCCTGCATTGATTAATGCCCCTATCTGTATAGAACATCCTACTGCATTGGCATGTGGAGGGTGCAGAACTTCGGATGTTGCGCTCTTCATTGCTGGTCTCCTTCACTCATCAATGTAATATCACAAAAAGGACTGAAACTAAAATGTAGTGCATTTTATTTTAGTTTCTTTCGTTTTCTGTACTGAGCAGTTTCGTTTCTCTTGAGTCATACTAAAACTAAATTATCCCAAAATTCGTACTAAATCGTTTTAGTACTAAAACGAATGCACATGTCTACTAAAGATCTCTAGTGCTCCCCATGTTAAGAAAAGGACGCGGAAAGTACAGTAAGCTTGTGGTACAAAACGCTAATAGCAACGCGCTAAGTGATTTTTCCTGTTTGTAGCAGGAGGCAAACAATCTGTTGGTCAGGCGCTAGACTCTATTAACCTGGCGCTACCACAAATCCAATGCCGACGCAAGGGTTAGCTCACACCAGGTAATAGTGCCCTAAATAAGTATATATAAACAAGATTCCAAAACCCCAGAATAATGTGATGCAATGATAACTTTTTGTGATACTAACCGGATACTTAAATTCAATATTTTATTTGCTGCAATTCGGCAGTTTTTGCTGAATATCCGATTGCTCCTTCAGCGACTCCACTTTTAGAAATATACAGTGACCATTCGCTAAATAGGGAATTCACCTTATTTTCGGCGAAATAAATTCCCCGAAATGTGACGAAAAGCAGAGGATCTAAAAATGAATAGACCCTTTAGGCTGGGGTCAGACGAGCGTAGTGTTCACGTCCGTGATTGCGCCTAAGGCTAGGGTCAGACTGAGGCAGTGCGAACGCGCGTGCAGCCGCACATAATCACGGCCGTGCTAGCAGCAGATGCCGGGCAATGACGGCCAATATACGAAGTACGGTCGCAAAAAGGGCGGCCGCGCAACGCAAGCGGCAAACAAACGCATTTTTTCGAGAACGTGAAACCACTAGTACTGACGTACAGAGTGCGCTGCGTCCGCTAGCGGCATGTGTGCGTGATTAGGAGACGTCAGACACTGCTAATGTCCGGCCAACATAACGTCCAGACCCAAAAAGTGTTTTATTGATGATCCGTACAAAATCACGGATGAAACTGCGCATCGTATGACCGCTATTGCGTATTCCGTGAAAAAATAAGTCCATTCGTTCGAACGCACTTTTTCACGGACAACGTGAAAAATGCGTTAGTCTGACCCTAGCCTTAAAGTACGTCCGTGATAGCATGAAAGAAAGTCCATTGGAGCCTGACACATGAAGTACGTCCGCACTGAACTGCGGACGCACAACGGCCGCGGCAAACGGACGCAAGGCAGGCAAGAACGTACAACCCCTAGAACGGCCGCACAAAGTGCGCTGCGTCCGCAACGTCTGCATAGCTTTGTGTGTGAGTGATGGAACGTGGTCAGACGGACTGCATTTATACGTCCAGCATTTTTTTCACGGACAAAATGGTTTTGCTTTTTAATTTATTTTCCCTCCTACATCCGTCAAAATATTTGTCAGTGAAAAAAACGGACTGTGTGGCCACTACTGTGTCTTCCGTACTGACATAGGTCCGTGTGCACGGACGTACAGTCCGTAGAAATCACGCTCGTCTGACCCTAGCCTTAGATTCTAACTTCCATAATAACTCCTAAAATGCCATGAACCCAGGGAAAGACAATAAAATTAATAAACAATGTGGCATTTAGCTACCCCTTAACCCCTAACATGCAATTGATCAAGGGAAAACATGAAATGAATACACTTTGAGGCATGTAGCAAACCCATTAACCCCTAAAATGCCATTAATCAATGAAAAAATAAAATATATACTATGAGGGACGAAGCCTACCCATTAACCCTTAATATACAACTAGAACCAAGGCAAAAACTAACGTAATACACAATGTAATGTATAGTCTGAACATTAACCACTTCACTGCTGAGCCTGTGAAAACGTTTACGTTTAAGTGCACGTTTTTATTTAATGTTTTATGACTTTTACTTTACACTGAATATGGTCATGTTGGGTATCATTGGAAAGGCCTGAATCTGCCCTTTCCAATGACTAAAATGTCCATATACGATGCATAGCAACGGAGATACCGCAGTCCGAAAAAGTGTGGGAAGCTGGATGTTGATTTTTGGTGGGGGGGCACATGGGGGGGGCAAGGAATAACCTATTGCAATTGCCCCCCCTTGCCCCCCTGTAGAGACGCCTATGTCCACCTCCCTAACCCCTACTCAGTCAGCAGCATCTTGCCAGGCTGTAACTTCCTTCCTACTGCTTGTTAAAGATATAATACCCAGGGGCTCTATTCCAATCTTACCATTAAGTTAACAGCTGGAACTGCTATTCTGACTTTGCTGGAAGCTTAGCCTGCTTAGCCAAAATTAGTTACCATACATTATCAGCTCCTATACATTGTATATGAGAATTTTATAACATTGCAAAGGATACCAGCAAGCTATTGCATGGTAGCTCACCGTTGTTGACTTGATAGAGTATTTTTCAAAGTATACCATCTCTCGGAGCCTGGTGTTGAGGGATTCTGCGTTTTAAAAAATCCTAAACTTACTGCTGATCCCATGGTAAACCAGTATAAAGCAATCTGGATGTTGGCTCTGTGTCCTTATCCTTTATGTAGGAATTATGGGAAAAGTGCTCCTAGTGTTATTATTAAATATCACAACCCCTTCACTCAAGATCGAGATACAGTATCTCACAGAGTACACCCCTCACATTTTTGTAAATATTTTATTATATCTTTTCATGTGACAACACTGAAGAAATGACACTTTGCTACAATGTAAAGTAGTGATTGTACAGCTTGTATAACAGTGTAAATTTGCTGTCCCCTCAAAATAAGTCGACACACAGCCATTAATGTCTAAACCGCTGGCAACAAAAGTGAGTACATCCCTAAGTGAAAATGTCCAAATTGGGCCAAAAGTGTCAATATTTTGTGTGGCTACAATTATTTTCCATCACTGACTTAACCCTCTTGGGCATGGAGTTCACCAGAGCTTCAAAGGTTGCCACTGGAGTACTCTTCCACTCCTCCATGACGACATCACGGCGCTGGTAGATGATAGAGACCTTGCGCTCTTCCGCCTTCCATTTGAGGATGCCCCACAGATGCTCAATAGGGTTTAAGTCTGGACACATGCTTGACCAGTCAATCACCTCTACCCTCAGCTTTTTTAGCAAGGCAGTGGTCGTCTTAGAAGTGTGTTTGGGGTCGTTATCATGTTGGAATACTGCCCTGCGGCCAGTCTCCGAAGTGAGGGGATCATGCTCTGCTTCAGTTTGTCACAGTACATGTTGGCATTCACGGTTCCCTCGATGAACTGAAGCTCCCCAGTGCCACTCATGCAGCCCCAGACCCTAACACTCCCACCACCATGCTTGACTGTAGGCAAAACACACTTGTCTTTGTACTCCTCACCTGGTTGCCGCCACACACGCTTGACACCATCTGAACCAAAAAAGTTTATCTTGGTCTCATCTGACCACTGGACATGGTTCCAGTAATCCACGTCCTTAGTCTGCTTGTCTGCTTGTCTTCAGCAAACTGTTTGGGAGCTTTCTTGTGCATTATCTTTAGAAGAGGCTTCCTTCTGGGACGACAGCCATGCAGAAAAATTTGATGCAGTGCGGCGTATGGTCTGAGCACTGACAGGCTGACCCCCCCCCACACACACACCCCTTCAACCTCAGCAGCAATGCTGGCAGCACTCATGTCTATTTCCCAAAGACAACTTCTGGATATGACGCGGAGTACAGGCACTCAAGTTCTTTGGTCGACCATGGCAAGGCCTGTTCTGAGTGGAACCTTTCCTGTTACACCGCTGTATGGTCTTGGCCATCATGCTGCAGCTCAGTTTCAGGGTCTTGGCAATCATCTTATAGTCTAGGGCTAGGCCATCTTTATGTAGAGCAACAATTCTTTTTTTCAGATTCTCAAGGAATTCTTTGCCATGAGGTGCCATGTTGAACTTCCAGTGACCAGTATGAGTGAGAGCAATAACAACAAATTTAACACACCTGCTCCCCATTCACTCCAGAGATCATGTAACACCTCCCAGACACCATCAAATCTTCCCCCAGTCTTAAGTCACTCAAGCTCCTTACTAACATACCTCAATACAGAATGCACCTGTAAACATGTAACCTAGTGACTATATTTCCTACATATTTATTTTCTGTTAATCTGTAAATTTCTGTATAGTCACATGACATCAGGGAGGGAAAATGGCTAATTGGGCCCAATTTGGACATTTTCACTTAGGGTGTACTCACTGTTGTTGCCAGCGGTTTAGACATTAATGGGTGTGTGTTGAGTTATTTTGAGGGGACAGCAAATGTTTTTTTTTTTTTTGAGAAAGGATTTTACCAGGAAGGATACATTGAGATTTATCTCATTTTCAAGTATGTCCTGGGTGGCAAGTATGTACCCTTAGGTATCTTGCCCAAGGACACTTACTGGAAATTTACAGTTATATAAGCTGTACACTCTCTACTTTACATTGTAGCAAAGTGTCAATTCTTCAGTGTTGTCACATGAAACGTTATAATATATTTACAAAAATGTGAAGAGTGTACTCACTTCTGTGAGATACTGTAACTCAATATCAGATATTTAAAGATTTGAGTTATCTTGATCTGCAGCTGTGCAGGACAAGAGCAAATGAAACTGGTCAGTTGCAAACAAGGTTTGTTTGCTTTTGGGCTCCAGAAGGTGCCCCCAAAGTTTTAACCCTGTGGGTATAATGCCCAAGGTGCTACAACTATTTAAAATCAGCTAGGAAATGTCCTTCATTAGGCTTTATGCACGGAGCCACGAACGGCAGTTCTAACTGCTGTAACTGCATTTGGCCAGCAGATAGCAACATCTGCCTACAATATAGGTTATTATAGTAAGAAATACATTGAGAATATTACCAAATGTTTCTTACTGTAGAATTAAAATGATTTTCCAAAAAAATAAAACACTGGTTCTGGAGTTTTTTTTTGAAAATCACTTTGTAGCAGAGTGGGTAACAACTGATTTATGACACAATAAGGCTTATCCTGCCCAATGCAAATGTTTTAACCAGCTCTTATCATTGGTTGTCTATGGCCACAAGTGAAAAATTACCTCACACCCCCATCATTATTGTTTATTTATTTATAAAGGATTTTACCAGGAAGGATACATTGAGATTTCTCTCGTTTTCAAGTATGTCCTGGGTTCAAGAACATTGAAGTGTTACAGTTATAGAAATGCAAAGTAATACAATGCAAGATATTAAAAAAAACAAAAAAAAACACAAATATACAGATTAACCCCTTAAGGACGGGAGTAATTTTACAACTTCGGCGCTGTTTCGGAAGTAGAAGTTTGCTGAGCTCATTTTGACCATTTTTAAGTCACGTATTCTTATACCACCCAGACAAATTATATATTGTTCTTTCCGGCAGACTCAGCAGATTAATAATATATCATTATTATATGTATATGTCATGCCCTGCCAAAATGCTATAACAAAAAATGTAAAAAAATTTGAATTTTCAATAAAATTTCAATCTTCCACAGTGTGTAAAGTGTTTTTTTTTTTTAATTTTATTATCCGAGGCTCTGCGGTCATATTCTATTGGGTAGATTTGTTAAAAAAATTAGAACGGTGAACCCATTTTTTTTTTGGGGAGAAATTGCGTGATTTTAGCTAAACCCCCCAAAAAAAAAAATCATTAGTGAAGCATCATTGTTCACATTATAATTGAAATGTGAACAATAGTGCTGCATTAAAAAAAACAAAATTTTTTTATTATTATATTTATTATTTTTTTATTATTTAATTTATTATTTTTTTATTATTTTTATTTTTACTTTTTTTACACTTTTATTTTACTTTTACCATGGTCATGTTTGATATCATTGGAAAGGCCATGCTCTGGCCTTTCCAGCAATATCATACATGACCCCCTAGCTGCCACCGATCAGGAGATAAAGGGTTCAAAGAACCCCCCTATCTCCTGCAAGGGATTTCCATGGGAAATCCCTTTGCAGCTAGGGGGTTCCCCGGTTAACTGACATCATCGCGCATGGCGCGATGAGTCAGTTGACCGGGGGGTGACCCAGAGGTGGGGGCTGCCATCCAAGATGGCGGCCCCCACCGGAAATAGGCCGCGATCGGGCACAAATTAGTGCCCGGTCGCGACCTGGCAGCTAAGGGGTTAACCCCCCATACATCGCTGGAAAGGTCAGGCTGTGACCCTTCCAGCGATGCTGGCCACAGCCGCCGGGGACCAGGCGATCGGGAGATAGAGGGATCCAAAGGATCCCTCCCCTCCCCTCCAGGCGCTTCCCCTGCTCCGGCGGGGGGGGACGCCTGAAACTGACGTAATCGCGCCACCGGCGCGATGACGTCACAACGCCGGAGGAGGGATCACACTGATCTGACTCCGGGGGAGTCAGACCAGCGTGGGAAGCGACCGGAGAAGGTGAGTATCTCCCGGGGGGGCTCTAAACGCCGAGGACGTACATTTACGTCCTGCGGCGGCAAAGCCCGCCTAATGCAGGGCGTAAATGTACGTCCTGCGGCGTTAAGGGGTTAACAGAAAATAAATATGTAGGAAATATAGTCACTAGGTTACATGTTTACAGGTGCATTCTGTATTGAGGTATGTTAGTAAGGAGCTCGAGTGACTTAATACTGGGGGAAGATTTGATGGTGTCTGGGAGGTTATTCCATAATTGTGGTGCTCTGCAGGAAAATGAGGACCGAGCCAGTCTTTTGGTATTGTGGTATTGCAAGTAAGGTGCTGGTCCTGGATCGGACGTTATAGGATGAGGGAGCTGCTGGGGGAAGCAGTTTATTCAGGTAGGGTGGCAGCTTCCCAGAAATGCTCTTAAACACCAGGTTGGAAAGGTGAAGGGTGCGTTTAGATTCCAGCGATGGCCAGTTTAGCTCTTTTAACATGTCACAATGGTGGGTCATGTAGTTACATTGTAATGCAAGGCAGCAGAAGGAGTTATACAATGTAGTAAGTTTCTGAAGGTGTGTTTGCGGGGCGGCTGCATACACTACATCTCCGTAATCAATAGCCGGCATAAGCATTTGTTGTACAATCTGTTTTCTTACTGCGGGGCTCTGGCAGGATTTGTTTCTGTACAGGGCACCTAGTTTGGGGTAGAGTTTAGATGAGAGTTTTTCGATGTGGGGGCCAAAAGATAGATTTGGGTCTAACCACATACCTAGGTATTTGAGAGAAGTGACTGTGGTCAGCGTGCTATTTGATTTTGTCCCAACACATAGATGGGGTGTTTGCAATTTGTGTAGTTTAGGTGCAGTTCCAAAGAGCATTGTAACAGTTTTGTCAGTATTTAGAAAAAGTTTGTTATTTGCGATCCACTTTTCTACCCCTGTGAATTGTTCTTGCAGCACTGCCTCCAGCTGTGGGAGATTTGGTTTGCTGGTATAGATTACAGTGTCGTCTGCGTACATGTGTACAGTTGAAGCTTTGCAGACATTGGGCAGATCGTTTATGAATATTGTGAATAGCAGGGGGCCAAGTATCGAGCCTTGGGGTACACCGCACGTGACTGGGAGGGGGAGGGAAGTGCTGTCAGAAATGGACACAAATTGAGACCTATCAGACACATATGATTGGAACCAGGTTAACGTACTATCACCAATACCAGAGTTCTTAAGTTTTTGTAATAGGATGCCATGGTCTACTGTGTCAAAAGCCTTGGCAAAAATCAAGGAAGATGGCTCCAGTTAGATTTCCTTGTTCCATGCCCGCTTGGATATCATAACAAACTTTTAAAAGGGCAGTTGTAGTTGAATGGTTTGGACGAACGCCTGATTGATCTGGGGTTAAATAGTTGTGATACTGATAATAATCACGTAATTGAGTGTAGACACATTTTTCCAGAATTTTTGACATTACAGGGAGCAGTGATATTGGGCGGTAGTTGGATACCAAAGTATTGTCTCCACTTTTATAGATAGGTACCACCCTTGCAGTCTTCCAGAGTTTGGGTATGTATCCAGTTGCCAGTGATTCATTAATCAGGGTTGCGACAGGTTTTGCAATTGCTGGTGCACGGATTTTCAGCAGCATTGCTGGGATTTGATCAGGTCCAGACTGGTATTTCATTTACTGTGAGTTTTATTGCTGTGGAGATCTGTGATACGTTCATACACGCCGCACGTTACTGGGAGTTTATACAACATACAGAGGAGGCGGAGCTCTAAGATGAAAAGGTGGAGCCTAAAGAGGAAGGGTGTGGTTTAAACAGAAAGACGTGTGATTGACAGGAAGGGGTGTGTCATAATTAAATAAGGGGGTGCACGAGTTTAGTCAGGCCTAGGGCAGCACAAAACCTAAATACACCACTGACTATCCTGTAAGCGTTTAAAAAAGATTTTTCAAGTTTCTACTAGAACTGAAAATAAAATTTTTCAATAAATTGGGGTGGACGACATGCATAGGGTAGAGAAATTACTTAATTAACACCACCTCTAATGCAGTTGTCACACAATGTATATTCCAAACTGATCAGTAAACTGTAAAAGGTTGACATATCAATGACTGGAAATTAAATCACTAGTGGTATTAAATGTCAAGAGAGTCTCTTAGATTGTAAGCTCTCGAGCAGGGCCCCCTCTCTCCAACAGTTCTCTGTATTTAACGTGTATGTATATTTGTCATTCTGCCTCTCCCATTGTACAGTGCTACGAAACTTGTTAGAACGCCAAGTTTAAGGTTCAAGTATAGGCAAGCTGGCAAGGACAGCTTTTCTTTGTTCTTGTGCAGAAAAATGTGGAACACTTTATTATTCATTATATAAGAGAAAATGTAAACATTGCATTACATAGACCATTCCATAATAGTTATTCAAGGGGAAAAAAACCGACAAGAGGTAAATATCTAAATTTTATTAAATCTTACTTAACATTTCATGCTAATTGTGTAAAGTCCTTTTAACAAAATCAGATCGCCAACAAAAACCTCAGTGCAATCAAGAAAAATGAATGCCACAAAAAGAAAAAAAAAAGTCTGCAAAGCCCATTCGACATCCAGACTCGTTCTTGCGTCTTAAAAATTGCCCAGGTATAAAGTCCGCACTTTAACAAGGTGGACCACTGGAAGTATAACCCGAGAGTAAATAAGTATTTGAAGATTTAAGCAACTGGATACACATTTTTATGCTCTCCACCTGTTAAAAATAAAATTCTTTCACTGTATTTGCCAGTTAAATAATGTTTTTAGAAGATTTTTCAAAAAACGATTAAGGGTATGAATGCTTGTCCATATATTGCAGTGTTTTTCTTGCCCTAGTTGAAATACGGCGGGCCTTCACTAGTTCATATACTATTCTGGAAGAGAACAGTTTGAGGTTTTCTACGGAGCTTGGTCCACATCTTCACACTGGACAGTCTTCATTCTATCTTACGCAAGACAAATTTTGGTCACAGGGTCCATAGCCAAACCCTTAGATTGTGCTGAATTTTGAGCAGTTTTGAATTAGATCAGATTAACGCCATTATTATATTCTTAATGCTGCAAAAGGTTGGAAACTAGAAGTTCATAGTTATACTGTGGAGAGTTTGTAAAATCACAGCCCTTATTTTAGGAGCTATACGAAATTGCAACCATGGATTCTTGCTCATCTATCCAACTGCCCTCAAAGGCTTGGAACCCTGGTTTGTTTTCTTTGGGGGGGGGGGGGGGGTTCTGATTTCAGTATTTTGTAATATTTGCATATACTGTAGTGAGATATCTAGGAGATTAGCCCCAATTCTAGACACAAACCATTTAGGTTTCCTGTACACATAAATTTATATACAGTACTTTAAGTTATCTTCAAGTACAAGCGACCAGGTGACAAACTTTCCACTTGGAGTTTCCCTCATCAAAAATACTGCAAACTAAGAAACTGAATCTACAAGCTGTGCAATGTGTATATACAAGCACAAAATCTTAATTGCCACGTACAAAATTTCCTTTGCCAATTAGAATTAAAATGTTTGAATCAAAATGGAATAGGAGAGTTTTTCCACATCACAAGCCACGCAGGTTTACTGATTAACATTTTAAAGTTTAAAACCTAAATCTTCACATGACGATTCCACACTTTCCTGGATAAGTCCCACACATAGCAGGTAAAGGTCTTTGCATCAAAAGAATTGAAAAAGTAAGCCTAATATTTCGAATTCGAGTTAAGAGATTACATGTTCCTAAAATCAGAATAGCTGTAAAGTCCTTACACAAAATCCCCCTAAAAAACATGTTCAGAAACAAAACCCAGTAATTATTTTTTATTCTTTTTATTTGGCTTTGAACCAGACAATTTTGAAAGTTATTTAAGATTTGTTGACTTGCTCAGAAAAGACAGTAAGTGTATGGATGACAGGACAGTCCTTACAGCTGTACAAGTTAAAGTGACTCAACATTGGTGGGGGGGGGGGGGGAATAAAATTATAAAATGCTAGAGTGCAGAAATGTGTATTCTTCTTTATGGACTTGTGGTGGTGTGTACATTTATCAATTAAGATCAAAACCAAGCACATGTACAGAGAAGATAGCAGGGCAAAACCTCTATAATTTAATTAAATATATAAATACTTTCTTATTTTGAAAGCTGGAATTAAATACTGGAAGGCATCTTAAGGAACACATTGGAAAGTCTTCAAATCGAAGGCCTATCCCAGGCACCAATAGTGCAAGAATTCAGAGTATGCCAGACTGAGAACCACAAATGCAGAATGGCACTGTATGCTTATTGTACCATCTACAAGTATTGTAACGCCTCAAAGGAAAGGAGCAGCAGTATATGACAGCTCTGCAAATGAGAAAAAGGCAAACATGGCAAAGACTCGCTTCATTAAAAGGAAAACCTGAAACTGCAGCACTCAGGCTAGTTAACCAGCTCTTACCAAGATTTTTAATGAAAGCAAATAGTCACCTTTTGCAGAAGGCAAACTGGTATAGCTTGTAACGGGTTGTTAAGCTCCATGTCCCATAAAACCCTGCTGCTTATACCACTATACACAATAGACGATCCAGGGTTGGCCAGCAGGACTAGGTGTGTGCAATAAATGAGTGGTCTGTAGAACACTAGCTCAAGATCTCCCTCTTAAAATCCTATAGTTCCCCTTGTATTGTACAACAAAATGCTTTGCTGCAAGTTTGAAGTCCAACACAAAGGTGTTCACAGAAAAACAAATATTGCAACGGCAACTTAAAGTACAGGTTCCATATAAACATGCACTCAAACTTCAGTCAAGAAAAAAAAACAAGTGTTTTCTGTGGAAGAATCAGTGAAAATGTAATGATATTCTACTCGCACACATTAGGTGTTAGTTTATTAAGGGATCCCTTGGTACTGTTGAATTAGCTCCGCAATCAATATATTGGTAGGTTTCCAGGGAACTTTGAGATACATGGCCAATGTAGGAAAATGTCAAAGATGTTCTAGAAGGGAAAACACAAATTAAAAATTAAACACTGCGTTTAAAAAATAAAAGAGACATAATGCATTTAGCTGGAGCAGCTACTGCATAGAAAACACACACATACACTGAGATTACAATACATTAGGGATTATTAAGCCCTTAAGGACCGCTGACGTACTAAGACCCGCGGACATACATAGTACGTCAGCGGCGCCTAAACCCCCCCCCCTCCCGCCCGATACTTACCTCCCGCGCAGATCTGGCAGGGAGGAAGCCTGCCCATGTGATTTACATGGGCCGGCGAGCTCGATGACGTCACGTCTCCAGGTCCCCCCCACTGACAACCTCACCATATGTGTGAGGATGTCAGTGGGCCAGATAACACTCTAGCTGCCCAGGTAGATATAGGGGGATCGTTTGGATCCCCTTCTCTCCCGATCTGTGGCAGATAGATGGTCATATTTGACATCATTGGAAAGGCCTGATCATGGCCTTTCCAATGATACCAAACATGACCAGGTTTGGTTTAAAAATAAAAAATTTAAAAAAAGTTTTTTTTTCTTTTTGTCGGGGGGGGTGTTTTAGTTAAATAGCATAAAATGGTCAGAATGAGCGCAGAGAACATAGGTGAACTGGCTCAGCAGTGAAGGGGTTAAAAAAAGGAAAAAAATATGTAAAAATTGGGTATTTCTAGTCTCGGGACAAAATTTTGAACCTATTTAGCCGGGGTCTTTTTTGGTGGTTGTAAATTTTGGGGATTAAATTACGAAAAAGTGTGTTTTTACCATTTATTCATCATATTTCATATTTTTTTTGTCGGAAATTATTCGATATGATGGAAATAATGGTATTTCTATAAAGTCCATTTAATGGCGGGAAAACTGTGTATAATATGTGTGGCTTGAACAAACGAGTAAGCGGAAAATTTGACATGAACAGCGCAGTAATGTAAAAACAGCAGCGGTCACTAAAGGACGGATTTGTGTAAAACCGCCCGGTCACTAAGGGGTTAACCAACAACCAATCTTTCAGAATACATATGTTGGATCAAGTATGTCCAAACTATGGTGTTGCAAACACTCGTGAAACGGTAAATTGAGAATAGCTGCAGTTTATGGTTTGTACGCAAGAAAAACGGTGGTATCCCTGCTCAGTGCTGTTTGCAGGAACTTTGCTCCCCAGAGTTGCAACAAAGGTTATTTTTACAGGTTGCACATTGCAGCTTAGTGATCAACATCTATTGTTATGATATACAGGTTGAGCATCCCTAAACTGGAATGCTTGGGACCCCCATCATTCCAGATTTGCGAATCTGGGAATATCAGAAGTCAGAGGGTAGGTGAGGGGGCATGGCAGGGCTGCTGTGTTGTACATACAAGCTGGGAGACGCTGAGCAACCCTTTGCAAAGAATATACTGTAAAGAGCTAGCATGTCACACCCTGGAGCTGCAGAGTCTCTCAATGTGCTGCTGCAGTCAGAAGCGTCGGAAAGCAGCAGAACCAGTCTGGATCATTAGGAAGGCAAGTAAAGTTTAAATCATGGAAAGGAGGGGGGGGGGGAAAATCAAGATTGTGCCTTCGATTAAAAATAATGATTAAGGGGTGCACAACCTGTACACATGCTATGCCCATCGAGGAGTATACTAAAACAAAACCATTACATCTGTTCTGAAACACCTAACATTCGCCAGTTTGCATCAACCATGTTACTCCAAATTTAAGATAAGATTTTACATACCTCATAAAAACTACGATGTTGTGAACTTTCACTGTGGTCAATGTGCAAAAGTTGCTGATTGGAAAGAAAGGAAAAAAAAAAAGGCCCTTAAGATATGTTCACTAAATAACAGGAAATCATTTGGTTTTTTTGCATTTTTTTGTACAATATACCCTAGTTACTGGAGCATTTGCAGTGCGCTGAAGGGCAAAGATGAAATTGTCTGTGTATATACAGTTACACCACCACTCCTAATTATCTCTGATTAGGCCAAGTTTGCACTTTTATCTCATTCATCTGACCTACCTCCAACAAGTCCTAAAGGAAGCTTTATAGGAGGTTATGAGAAATTAGAATGATTTATGGAGAACAACAGACACTAAACCAAATTAGTCAACAGAACACAGAGCTTAATATTTAAAGAGCTATATATATCCAGGAAGGTAAATTTAACTTATTGGGTCTAACCAAAACACAGATCAGTTATTGAAGAAAGATACATTAATTGCATCATAAACAAACATTTAAAACAAGACAAGAACATCCATATTTACTTACTAGAAATACGAGAGAGTTCCACCCAGTTCCAACTGGACTGTAAAATTAACCTACAAATAAAGAAAAAATGAAATAAGAAATTCACACTCCTCAATGTATACATGCTAGGCTTAAAAACATTACAGCACAAACTCAACTTTTTCTTGGTTCTTAAAGCATAGCCATGTAGAGAAGCCTAGCATCTCACTCCCTAAGCTCACTCTGTTCATTTTCTGCTGCATCTTCCCACAGTCCACATGCACTCTGCTATTTCACATTCTCCATTAACCCTCACCTAATGTGCCACCCCTATCCTTTTAGATTATAAGCTCTTGAGCAGGGTCCTCTCTCCTACTGTACATTGCTACGGAACTTGTTAGCACTTTATAAAAACTTTTAACCAACTATTCCTTGTATGGTTCATGAAAGCAAATACAACTTGGAATATGTTGGCAGATAAGAACCTTTCGCCCCATCTAGTCTGTCCATTTATATGGATACTTTCCCTGGATTATCTCCTAAACGTTGGACATGAGGAAACAACATTTGTAATAAACAAACAAAAAAGGTCATAGATACATATTCCCAGCTGGACATTTCCCCAGCTGATACTCTATGGAGCCTTTTGGTCAGCAGATGGCAACATCCACCTGCCAAACAGCTCATTATAGTAAGTAATACATTGAAAATATTACCAATTACTTCTTACTGTGTAATCATGTTTTTAAAATAAAAAAACTACGCACACAGGCTCTTGACAGTGATTTTTGGAAAAATCACTTGGTGAACTGGTTAAGGGCCTTTTGTTTATTAGATATTACAATACTATTGAAGTTTGAAGGATTGAGGTGAAAGACCGTGGTTGAGAATTCTTCAAAACGAGTTGAAGAAACCAGGCTTTTCTGTAAACAGTGAAACACTACAGCATTTGGAAATCACACACCATTTTCTCACTGAGCGGTGGAATGAGGGTCACATTGGTCATCTGTATCGTTCCAATCACCGTATTGATGTATTGCACTTGGCTGAGAAGATTGCTTACAGATATTCCATAAAAATTTGAATTTTTTATAGACATGGCACTCTGGAGGGGGAAGATGAAAAAAAATAAAGTGATAAAAATAAGGCAGCATTATGGCATGTTAATACAAGATTAACCACGGAGCTTTAGAATAATGCTTAACACAAATATAAAAATATTAACCTGAATTCTACATAGGTATTAACACACAGGTTCCCTCAGGCTGCATGGGAGATCCAGTGCTCCCTACAATGCTACCGGCTGCTGGAGATATCTGGTGTCTGATTGAGACAACGAAACGTGAGTGTATTCCCTTACTTCTTATAACCTTCACTGATATTGCCTCAACCTACTACGCTATGGTGGCTTTTCATTTTATTTGAGGTGGACAATAGAAGAAGTGTACGGAGAGGAGGGGGACAACGCCGTCGGAGGAAGCGCTGATCCTATCCATCTACTATTTCTATGGTTCCGATTTCCTGGGTGGGTCTGGATATACCACCACTGGATAGTGACAGCTGCTGATCTGATAAAGACTTGTTTATTGTGAAAGACATTCATTGGTTAATACTGGTTGTTAAACCACTTCTAGGTGGCACCAAGAACACAGGCTTCTTATTTCTATAAAATGAAAGACTTTTCTTTCTACCTCCCTGGCGTTCCGATTCGGACATATTTTATAGGTCAGAATCAGAACAATTTATTCGGCCCCCTAGCGGTATCGAGTGTGGCTCGAGGTTAATTTCATTGCTGAAAGCGGTAACCCCGAGCCACACTCTGGATGCCGCTGGATACATTACCTGTCCCTGTGCTCCCTCGCTGTCCCCATTCGCCTGATGATTGCGACGTTTTACTTCCTGGTTCTCTTCTCGCGAGAAGGGAACCGGGAAGCAGAACGCCGTGATCACCAGAGGAGAATGCAATCGTGTGGATCAGCGAGGGAGTTTAGGGACAGGTAATGTATCCAGCCCGAGTGTGGCTCAGGGTTACCGCTTTCAGAAATTAAATTAACCCCTAGCCACACTCTGGGAAAACCACCAGGAAGGTTAAAAAGGGACACTATTCATCTTGACCACTTTATATTTTTAGTGGTCAGGATGTGGAAAGCACCAATCTAGCAGAAAGGTCTGGGTGAAGCGAAGGAGTTTCCTCCACGACACCAAGCGTCACCAGCAGCTTGGATTTTCCCAGCTACCGGTCACCAGTGACATCGGCATACAGAGAATGTGCCGACAACACCTTCTCTCGAGACCGCTCGCTAGTGCGATTGCATGCGCGCAGCCCTGATCCTTTGTTCGCCGCAGGTGCTATGGAACTTGTGTATCTGAGGCCGTCAGCAGCATATGCCCAATTTTTTTTTTTTTTTTTAAAAAAAGGCACAAAAAGGATCTAATTTTCAACAGCGATTCCCTTTACGTCTGCTTCATCCCAATAGATTATAGGATTTTGTAAGGATATTGTGCTGTAAGCTTCATATACCGGTAATTACATTCACAACCAAGGTGTTCCACAGGTGAAAACATACCGTCATAGCGATGGTTACAACTTCATTTGGTTTATCAAACCACACTCTGACCATTTTGATTCCACCATCCTGCACCACTATGGAACGTGGAAAAAGGAAAAACAGAACCAGGCCACATATCAAAAGGCAAAACAGCACGGAGAGTACAACGTACAGCTTTCTAGAAGGAAATACAAAATAAACCGCATCACATCGCTGCTTCACACTAATCAAAGTATTATCAGGATTTTTTACAGTCAAATAAGGCGTCACACAGGTCTCAGAGCCAAACAAGCTACCACGAAAACATACAAATGACCACACTTTCGCTTACTAAAAATTACTGATTGTGAAAAGGAGTGACTAATGACAGACATTATGGTGAAGGAGAGGGGAAAACTGGAACAGCTCGGGCCATATGAACCATTTTCCCATTGAAATCTAAAGTAGGCAAACATTCACTGTGAAATGGAACCCAATTACTGGCCTCTGAAAATGTAATTGTGCAAAACTAATCACATCTTACAAAACTTTCTATATGGATTATTACGCACTCTCCCAGTAAGATAATATTTTATAGCTGGCTTTGCTCTTAATGTTCATGCTCATTCTCTCCTGGTTCTCTTTTTCTTTTTTGAGAAAGGATTTTACCAGGAAGGATACATTGAGATTTCTCTCGTTTTCAAGTATGTCCTGGGTGGCGAGTATGTACCATTAGGGGTCTTTCCCAAGGACACTTACTGGAAAGGTTGCTCGCTGGGATCGAACCCATGACTCCACA